>JABFFJ010000014.1:0-106675 GCA_013623715.1 Fusarium verrucosum
TATTTGAATATATTATTCTTTAACTCAATATCTTCTGTATCTTTATGCTTCGGGAAATATCTCATGTTGTGCAGAACTGGCATTGAGTTTAACTAACATTATTATCACTACCGTCATCATGAACTTGATTCATTACTCTCAGCTCGGTCTTGTTCAAATTACCGAACAACGACATCAATCATGATATTCCTCCAATACCTCACCCAAACCCGAATATTCCAGTCTCGATCCCCATTTCTCCGAGATCACCGCTCTGCCGATCTCGGATTGCCGAGCTGTGAGCTGCGAATGACGCAAAAGAGAATCTCGCGAGTTACCCATTCCAGCGGGCCATGCAACATTAGCTGTGGAATCATTTCTGTCTGTTCTTTTCCAAGCCAATGGTTGAGAAGTTGTTGGTTACTGGGATTTTTCATCTTGGTTTAGGGTAGCCGAGTTGGTGATATGACATAATCATCAGCGCGTCCACATCCATTTGCAACCCACTCTACGCGTCTCTCTCAATGTACAGTACATACCATACACCAAAAAGTTGAGAATAGCAAACATGTCGTATTACGACATTGACGCCATCCTCACGGATGCAGAGGTAACTCATACATAACCTCAACCCCAAAAACCAAGCTAACATCTGTAGAAAATCCCCTGCCAATTCGAAATCGACGTCCCCTACCTCGGCCATCTCGACAACTCCCCCCACGGCCTCAAAGCCAACACACCACTAACCCTCCCACTCTGGCTCGCCGAGATGCTCGCCCTCGCCTCAACACCAACCTCCAATGCACCACTAACCCTAAACCTACCGCCCTGCCTCTCCACCGCCGTGCTCTCAGCCCTAAAAGCCGATCCGCGCGCCGTACCCCTCCGAGACCAGAGCCCGCACTTTTACGGCGTGGGTGTGCGGATGCTGGACCTGTTTGATGAGAAGGATGTGGCCGAGGTGCTGAGGAAGACGTTTGTCGTGCGCGCGGGTGAAGTGGGACTTCATGCGAGAAAGGCGGATGAGGCGGTGGGTGGGAATGGGGAGGAGTTTTTGAGAGGGTTGGAGGAATGGGAGAGGGGGTTATTTAGACGGGGACATGAGGGTGTTAAGGGGGCCAAGGAGTGGACTGATAAGGTCAAGAAGACGTGATGAGGAAGAACTGGATAGGATTGAGATACCCATGAGTTGAGTTGCCTTTTGGCACTACGCGTCTATGATACACCATACAGAGCTATGAACGATTGTTTTGAGTCACAAGTTAAATCATAATCACAGCAGAGAATATATGCAGGGATAAAAGCGTGCATTTTCAGCACGGTCTATTACTGACTCCGACTCCTACGCCTTGAAGCCAGCCGAGGTTCTCCTATCCGTAGGCAAACGGTACTCATCCATCCAACCGCTCAGTAATGTTCCAACCGAACGACAAGCCCGGCAATTCCCTGCATGCCCTCAGATTCTAAAAACCCCAATAATAGTAATATGTTATCTCCCTGAACACCAATCCAACCCAACCCAACCTTCTAAGACCATAAAGCAACGCTGCTCCAGAGCGCTGACGGTACCCCAGGAACCAACGCCGTGCTCAGAGCAACATCGAAACTCCTCATCCAATGTCATCAACAGGATGAATATAAACAAAATGCAACCGACTCCTCTTTTTTTTCCCTCTCCTGGGAAAGTCCTCACCATATGCCGACCCGGCCTAATATAATCGTAGCCACGCGACGAAGCACTTTCGATCACGTTGAGAATAAACGTATAGGTATCGCACCGCTCCAAGCGGTCGAACCTCGTTGGCAGCCCATCTAGGGACATTGCCAGTTTGAAACGTATCCACCAGTTTAATTTGCCAAGGGACTCGCTGAAATAAACCAGAAGGGTAGGTAATCAGTCATCGACGCCGTGACGGTACAGAAAAGAAAAAAAAGGAAGTTGAGAAAGAAAGAGACTAAGAGTTCAAAGAAATGAGAAACAAAAACAAAAACAGCAATCATAATACGGGTTCTTCGGAAAATCATTATTGTGAGAAGGCAAATCGAAACAATAAGCAAGAAGTTCCTTGCTCAGAGAAAGAATTGTGCTTGTTCACCAGAACGGCACACCGAGCGAGAGCCATTATCGTATCGACTCATCTGGGACTCGGGCTCGGACGCGGTTTTTGGGGTTTTCTTCTTTTGCAATCCTCATCCCTTGAGGTGAGATGTGCCCAGAAACGACTCGACTTTGAGATCGACATCGGTAGAGCAGGTCAACCGGTGGAGGCAGGGATAATATTGATGTAAGAAGGTTGAAGTCATCATCGTTGCTCATGCTTCGAAGCTTCAAGCAGCCCATAGGGCACTGTCAGTCATGCTCATGTGAGTCATGTCCTGAAAGTTGGCGGGGGTGATGGTGTTGGTAGATGAGAGGTTAGAGCCGTAGGCTGAAGTGGCGTGCTCCGAGAAGGCATAGTTATCAGCAAGCCCGACAATGGGGGAGCCATTGAAGGGAGGGTAGCCAAAGTTTCCAGAAGCAGACGAGATGGGGGCAGGAATGCCAAGCTCGCCATTGACACTAGCCATCATGGCAGGGTCAGCAGCACCGTCGACGGCAAGATCGTAGCCAGTCTCCATGGTAAAAGGGGCCATGCTGCTGCCAATACCCTCAAACATGTCCATCTGGGGAGGCATGCCAGAGCCCTCCATCTCGCCATCAGCCATCTCATCAGCATCATCTTGCTCAGGCATGGGAGAATCATTCAAGTCAACTTTGACCTTCTTCTCGACGAACCAAGCCTTGAGTTCGGACATGGGAGGCCAGTCGCCGCCGCCCTTGCCACCGCGTTTTTCATCAGCATTGGCACCCTTCTTGCCGCCGCGGGGAGTCTTTGGCTTGAAATGTGTGCGTCGAAGATGGGCAGCGGCGTTGTAGTAAGCGCCGTACTCCTTTCCGGAGGTGCATGCCTTACACTTGGACAAGGGGTTGACAGCCTTAACGCTGCTCTCAATGCCGACACTAGCAGGGTCTCGGCAGACAAACTTCTTGACAGTGCCCTCGTGCTTGGCGTTGACGTGACGACGAAGCTCGTGATCACCTCGGAAGCCATCAGGGTGCTCGGTACATTGAGTGCAGTAGACCTTGGGATGCTTGGGGCGCTGGTAGTTGCTCTTGTTGACGGGAAGCTTGGCCTCTTTGTTGGCAGTGACTGATGCGGCTTCACTCTTGGCCAGTTCTTCCTTGGGCTTCGGGGCGAGTTGAATAGACTTGACTGATTGGAGTACTCGCTCACGAGCTTCCTTTGCTCGGCGCTCGAGGTTGGAGGCGTTTGATCGAACACTAGACATGCTGGTGTTGGAACAAGAGCGTTCCATGTCGGTGGACTCTGGCGATGTCATGAAACAGTTTCCATTGGAGTCGGCGTACTGCTGAACGTTGGCAGCAGTGAGGTTGGCGCCGAGACCAAAGAGGTCATGCTCGTTGGCGTACTGCTTGCCGGTGGGATACATATTCATGGAACTGGGAGACAGATCGGGAGCAAAGAGCGCATCAGCCTGAGACTGTGATGATTCCATGCGCTCCATACCGACAGCATAGCCGTCGAAAGAGCTGTTCTGGCGGGTCAACGGGCTCGCAGCCTCAGCAGCAGAAGGACCAGAGATCATCGATGGGCAACCTGAAGACATGGGGTAGCTGGAAGGAATAGTTGAGGAGAGGTTAGAGAATGAATTGTCGGGCGTCATATTATAGGTGAGATTTGAAAAGGATATGTCGTAGGGCTGAGCACATTGGGACGTCTCGGGCCATTGTTTTAGAAAGTCTTCGGGGTCCATGCCGATGTTGAGTAGCGGCTGGTTCTCCTGGACACTGGGTAGTCGATCTGATGCATCCTCGTGAGGGAGACTTGTAGAGTCATTTTGGGGCGAGTTGAATCGATCCATAGAAGTACTCAAGGGTGCTATGCGGTTGCCAGTTTGTGAGAAAGGCATGTGAGATTCTGAACGATTTGAGACACTGCGGCTCATAGGGAGAGCGGAGCTAGACTGTTGAGAGAAAGCTCTTCTCTCGCGCTTATGCGCCTGGAGACCCATATATCGTTCCTATATGACACTATTAGAACGTGGAGATGGCACAGACAGGGTTTAGGGAGTAATACCGTAATGGCAGACTTTACTTGTGTGGGATACGCAATGGTAGACTTGCTACGAGAGAGACCACTACTTCGTGCACTTGAGACGCCATGGCTAGGGATTTGGAAGCCGGGCTGAGCCTGAGACAGGTTTTGTGCGACTTGATCTAAGACTGTAGGATCTCCTCTGAACTGACTTTGCACGAACTGCTCGAGCTGTGAATTCCGCGCGTTCGCGGCTTGTAGCTGACGTTGTAGCTCCTCAACAGTGTTGGCGTTTTCTAAATTCATGTTTGTTTGAATAGAAGATGATGCGATAGTGTTGCAGATGAGATGGGGCGAGATATTCGAAGACGGGATTGCCTTGATACGATGAGATATGTTGGTGTAAGTAAGGCGAGTAGACTGTGGAAGTGAGGTAAAATTCGAGGCGAGTGAGGCAAAACGGTTGGATGGATGAGGACAAGTAAAACGGTTTGTTTGGCTTGCCACAGGCGAGAGATTAAAAAGTGGGATATTGGGAGTCGAGAGAGACGACGAGACGAAGAAAAGAAGGTGAACGAGATGCGGATGGGATGGAGGATTAATAGTGAGCCAGGATGGAGAGAACAGGCGGCCCAGTCGTTCTGAATGAGGCTTCCAATCCCCACCCCGACCTGGCAGGGATTATTGCAGGGATGTTGAAGGACATCCAAGGGTGTTGTACTGCGGTGTGTAAGGTCAAGAATCTGGCTTCTGCTGCTGGTGTCTGTGTGTGTCTGTCTTGTCTGGTCTTTGCTCTGTGGGTGGGCAAGCCGGCGGTCTAATTAGGCTTGGCCTGGGTTCTGGCTGAAAATGCAGCGTGTGTAATGTAATGTATGTACATGCATATATGCATGCATGGGTGTGTGATGATGATGATGAGGAGGAGGAGGGTGATGATGCAGCGTGCGTCTTGGTGGTATGTTTCGACAAGGAGATTCCAATCAAGCAGATGGATGCTGGTGATGATCTTGGGTGTTAGGCAGACCGGCAGACAGACAGACAGACATGATACAAGCAATGTGATCGTGCCCGAGTGGCCTGATCGAGGGACATCGAGATGCGGGGGATGGATGAAAAAGAGACAAGATGCAAATACGTAGGTATGTAGCACCAAGATCTGATCTCTCCGATGCTAGCAAGAGACTTGTCGCAAAAAAAAGGAAGCTGGTGGAGATACTGGCGATGGTCCAACAAATGCCGTGGGTTGTTGTTGAGATTGAAACAAACTTGAAAATGGATGGAATGATACGAAGTGGACCGGGCCAGTATGAGAAGGGAATGGTCCATGGAAGTGGACGGGAGGGTCAGAGAACGCGTGACGACCTACGACAGCTCACTAACTGAACTGACTGACTCACTCAGCGGGCAGTCCAGCGCGTGGGCATCTGGCTACAGGCGGTACCCCCACTATCAACGGGCACTACAGCAAAAAAACAACCACTGAAAAGTCGACCCAGCGGCATGTTCGGTGGTTGCGTGTTCCATCCAATCAATGCGATGGATGCTAATAAAACAACCCCCGGGTCATGAGTCTCATGCCAAAAAAAGAAGAGTCAAGACAAGAGCCAACTCACAACCCTTGTTCGCTGACACGCCCGATGGAGGTGGAGGTGCAAGTTGTTGTTAGGATTGCATTGATTGGACGTTCAGTTCTGTCTCTGGCCAGGTCTGGCTTGCTGCGACCACCACGAACCTCGTTTCTCATTGCGCGTACATACATACATACAGCTCATCCAACTATGCTATGCCTATGCTATGTATGTCGACCACGAGATGCGTTGAAATGAGGCATCTTCATCGCACCCAAGAGGCTCAGCTGCATCGAGTGGTGGCTGTGTCGTTGTTTACACACACAGATAGGATGATGGCTGTTCACACTCCCAATAATCTACCTAGGACTTTGCTTCTACAAGTCAGACAAACGGCAAGCCGCATAATTTCTCACATCTCACGTCTTTCAACATCCGACGGCCGTCTTCATTCCTGAAACTCAAGGTCTACGTAATCAGCGGCACAGCATCATTATGACTGCGAGAAAACAGAAGGAAAGAGAAGGAAATAAGAAACAGGAGAGAGGAGACAAGAAGAAGCAACGTTATACAGGGCCAGTTGCTTGAATAGTCAAAACGCCATGACGGCATTCCTAAGAAATATCCTTGCTTCAACAGCTGGAATATGGGAAAAAAAGCAAACATGCTCTGGGATGAGATGTCATGGTCCATGGGTGGGCGGATGCGATCCGACACCAGAAGCGCAGAAGAATGCCAAACCAGGCAATTCAATTTGTCCATCCTTCTTTACAGCAACAACAAGCGCGGTCAAGATGGACATGTCATGCGCTAGCCCGTTAGATTTGCTGACCGGCTGCACACTGCTGCTGCTGGCTGTCAGTTCCCGAAGAGAGACGGACGACACGGGCAGAGTCTGATCCGTTCTAGTTTGTTTGATGATGTTCCCGGTGAGAGACGCAATGTAATTAATGTACATATGCAGTGAAATTAGGTTTGATGAACTGTAGAAACGTGATGCCGTTATAATCTATGTCCGGATATTGCTACTACGTATAATACTGCCGCTGCTATTTTCAGCCCTGCAAGACAGAGATTATCAGTAATGAATCTCATACGCGAACGAGATCAGCCCATCGATTGAATTTAAAGCTACCTACCTACCCTACCCTGAGAGCGGGCGAGCACCAGCTAATTCCAACAGCCGGTGGGCTGCGGGACGCTGATCACTATCTTGTCTGCCGTTCCACCAGGAACAAATAATGAATGTGCCGCCGGCGTACATAAAACTCAGCTGAGGACCCTTGCCGTGAAAGACGGGGGATTACTCAAAATGTTATCGATGTCATCAACCCTCGAGGGTCTTTTTCAATCGTGACAAAGAAATTCCTGGCAATGATGACTTTATTTTCATATTGAGCAATAATACAACTGAGCTCTCACAATAAGATGCCATCACAAGCCCCCCCAAACAGGCTTGGTTTCAATATGCTCTCCAACCGTTGAATCCCTGTCTTAGCCCACACTCCATCTCCTTTCGCACCCACCACTTCACGCAAAACGAGGCAATCACAGAGACGGGGCATCCATCGATTGGCTGTCGAGCGAGGTCAGGCATACCCACAATCTATCTCGATTGGCTCCCGCGGTCGCATAGAGTGAGGCGGACGGGCGGCGCCATCAATCACTCACCCACCATCACTCTCCATCTTCACTATCTTTTTGGGGTTTGGTACATTATGGCTTTGTGTTTTTGCTACTGTACATTTGTACATAAAAAAATAACCTCAAATGCAACAAGAAACTGTGACAAGGTTCCCATGCTACGACAACGACGATGATCTTCTCGAATAATGGCTTAGAACCATTTGTGTACGTACTGCAGTATTACCACCGCAATCTAGACCTAGTGATCTTCATCACCAACATCTGAGACTGTTTTGTGTGGTCAGAGAAACGCCCGAGCATTGTGTGTCTCTGACTCGAACTCCAAAACAAAGCTTGGCTTCTTTGCTCTCTTACACAGAAATCCGCTCGCCCATAAGCTTCGTGCTATGGAAGTTTGCACACTCATCTCGAGATTGCTTCTACCCTAAAGTTCATCCCATTACAGGCATACAGCCTCTACGCTTCGTAGCTTTCTCTCCGAAATGCCATGGATTGATCAAGTTCCACTTTCTATTGCCCTTGATCTCAATCAAATTTTCCTTGCGGTGATCATGATCATGCAGGCTCAACCCCCGTCTCAACTTGAAATTTCGTAGATCATTGATAGAAACGTTCCATTGATAGCTTCGTGACCGTGCGGGCTCTGGCGCACGTGTAAAGGAACCCCATTGATGCGTTGGCATTTAATGTCGATCTGACACTTGTTTTGCACACGTGCAAATGTTTGTGCAACTTGAGGTTGCTCGTGGAGTTTGCTTGCTACGATTAATGAATATGGAGTTGAATATGGAGTATTGAGGGCATTTCAATTGCATTTGAATGCAAGCACTTTACTGACAGTTAAATGACAAACAGCAATGCTGGTAATAGCCATGCTGAACTCAATTTAAACTCCACCAACGGTACATTGAGAGTTCAATAGCGTGTGATATGAGTCTAATCTGATTGTAATCACCGACGTTGGGCCTTTTGTTTCAACTCCCGGATCATCAATATCTTTGACAGCCCGTTCGTTATATTGCGCGTACCTTATGCTATGGCGTTCTGCCTAACTCAAAATCCTAGACAAAAAGCATTAATGTTATGACTAGTCCCTGCGTTTGAACGCCAACCCGTCCCTAGGCGCATGAGTAAGTTTGTTGAAGAAGACTAAACAAACGTTCGCTAGGGCAATGCTACACAAACTCATGTCGATACGGACGGTAGCCGCGGGTTCAGGTACCTTTGAGAACAAAGCTCGCTCAATATCATGCCATGATGATTATCTGGCGCTGTCTTGTAGGAGCTAACTCCGCTAGAAGACGCCAAAACGTCGTCCGAGCTCTCTGGCGGCCCGACTTCGAGATCGAGAATGAAACTCACATCTCGTGGGGAGACCCTGCAGATGTGTCCACCGTTTGAGCTAGGCCACCTCGACACGTGTTCAGGTCACGGAAATTCTTCGAAGGCCGGTTCTATCTCGAAGCGAGGATGTTCCTTGGAAGGGTATGTGTTGATAAGTGCGTGGTGTTTATCCCATCGTCGCCACTACAATGCTATGACGTTGCTCGATTTATGCATGTGTTTGCATTTCTCCACAGATTGAATATCCAACTTTGAAAATCTAATTCCAGAAGGATCCTAGATAATTATCAGGGAGTTGAAGAGAAATGAGCTGTGATGTAATCGTCAGCAGCTTCATATTAGTGGGATTATTATTATTAGCTACAAACAACAATGAATCCATTCACGGCGGCATTACCGATCATCGGCCCCTCTTCATTTCCTGCTTGAGCTCCGGAGTATTCAGACCGTGAAAGATGAATAGGCCCGCCGTAAGGTCCCTGCGCGCGCGTTGTGCTCGGAGAAAGTTGTCATATCGCAATCTTTATCTGATACCGGTAAAATCTCGGCTTAGTCAAGATGACGGATGGGACGCCCTGGCTAAACTCCACAATAATGCTCATCATGACACCTCTCCCACTAACACTTGCCATACAGTAGAGCGCATTGCTGCATTGCCTTGACGCTTCCTTACTGCGGTGACGTTTCTTGAGCTCTATGTGAGCTATATCGCTTACTACGGCATAATGCGCCGCTTCAATTTGATCCTGCTGGCTACTGCCCAGCTTGTCGGAGCTCGTTCCCCGGGTTTCAGCATCCACGAGGACCTGTTGACATTCCCCCAGGTAAGTTGCCCCTCGTTGATGGTACCTTGTCTCGATACTCATCGTTGGTAGTTTGAGGTCGTATTCGATAATCAATACATCTCCGAAAAAGATGCCCATTCCCTCCTCGATAGTCAACATCCAACATACTCTGCCGACTTTGCGCAATCCACGCTCGATCAAACCCGGGAAGCTGACGAGAGCGACAATGAAGGCGACAACCAAGGCCAAACTGGCCCATCGCATACTTATGAACTTATGAAATTACCTCCCCACGAATATCTTTGCTCCATTCCTATTATACAACCACCCGAGCCCGAGAATAAGACGGCCAACGAGCTGGCAAAGGCAGAGGAAGCTCGCGAGCTTACTCGTGCGACAGCAAGCGGATGGGAGCTTCTTTCACAGCTAGAAGACTCATGCCTCTACTTTATGTCAGGATGGTGGAGCTACAGTTTCTGTAACAATCGCAAGATTGTCCAGTTCCACGCCCTCCCATCCATACCAAACGGACAACCTCCCAAGCGCGATCCTCATACTCAGGACTACACGCTCGGTAGAGTCCCCGCCATCCCCGCCAATGCTGCGCATCAAGCAAAGATGAATGGCATGGAGAACCCACCCCCGGCAGAACTGCAGGTCAAAGGAGACCAGCGATATCTTGTCCAGAAGCTGGAAGGAGGAACAATCTGCGATTTGACGGGCAGGGAACGGACGATTGAAGTTCAATATCACTGTGTGCCGGGAATGAAAGCTGACAGGATTGGATGGATCAAAGAGGTCACTATCTGTGCATATCTAATGGTCGTCAACACACCGCGCCTGTGCAACGACATCGCTTTCTTGCCCCCAGAGGAGACAAGGGCAAACCCCATTTCATGCAAGCTTATTGTTGGCGAAAACGCGACCCCTTTATTGGACCAAACAATACCACTGAAGGATGCAGCCCAGGAGCCTTTGAAGCAGGAGGAGGGCTCAGAAGGCAACCCACAGGACGCTAAGCTTCAAGATGCAGCAAAAGAACCAGTCAACATCGGCGGTGTCGTCGTCGGCGCACGCAATGTCCTTTCCGGAGCTGATGAAGAGGGCAAACCACCAGCCAAGCTAGCTCCCCCACGCAGCTATTTTTCTAACTCCGATACCGACGGGGAGAAATTCATAGAGGTCGTGGCCTCTGGTAAGAGCAAAGAAGACGGCGGCGAGATGAAGCTCTTGAGTAACGAAGAACTGGAGCGACTAGAACTCAAGCCAGCCACCGTCAAGGACATGTCAGAGCGCATGAAGAAATTGGCAGGAAAATATGGATGGAAGCTAGAGCTCGTGGAGCTCCCAGGTGGTGAGAAGGAGCTGAGGGGGTACATCGACGCGGATGAGGACGAGCTTGCGAAGAATAAGGCGCAGTTAAAGAAGGAGCATGAAGCTGCTGCCAAGGCCCGGGCGGAAAAGAAGGCGGCCGAGAGGGAGCAGAATGGTGAGGAGACGGAGGGGAGTCAGGAGGAGTTTAAGCAGAAAGATGAGTTGTAAGGAGGTTAAGATGATGATAAGACTCAAAGGCTACGGCGTTTCGGAAGATGTTTTTGTTATGTAACATATTGGAAGTTATGGTCCTGGTGCACAATGGAGATTGAGAAAATGATAGCGCTCAGGGTAGTTAAAGCGAAGTTTCTTTGGAAGTCATTCGTTTCCTTCGCGAGCCGACGTGAAGTCCCCCTGGACGGTCGTAAGTCAAACTGCAACTGGGCCACCCTGATCTCAACTGATGGGATGTGTTGCATACAACCAGATCTACGAGTAATCTCTGAAAGTATCTTGAAACTTTTAACCAGTTCATTCCAAGGCTGCTCCTACTTGCTCCGATGACCCCTTACCTGCTCCAGGTAAACCACCTCGTTCCTAGTAGAGATGGAGGAAGACAGAGCCTTTCGCCCTTGTACACTGTAAGTTATACGCATCTTGGTTATATATGAGAGAAAACGTCTGTTCCCTTTATAGTGTAGACGAGTTGCTGCAGCTCTTAGCCTTTCGTATTCTGGCTTCTCAACAACCCCAAACTTGGAGATGCTCATTCTTGTCGACTTTAATAATAGGGGCGAATAGTCCTAGTGGATTGGCTGACTCGAGGAAGTCAGGAAATATACTCTTGTCCTTAAGGTAGAAATACAGTATTTCCTCTGGACTACATGCCTTGTTTGAATATAGGTAGACTCAACATTGTTACAGTTTTTGTGACGTGTGCCTCATACGGGGAATGAAGAGTGAGATGCAACGCAACTTCCTATTGAAGCACAATGTAATTTCGTCACAAGCATCAGGACTCGGTTATCTCATGTGTCAAGAATAGGTAGTCCTGAACTTCATCTTACCTTGGGAACAGTAGTGCGTGGACTGTATAGTCCAGGCCATGCCGCCCCGACACCCTCACACATCGAGTCTGCCCCCCTTACAACTACAGAATCAGAAAGTAGTTACATATTCAATCAACATTGTCTAGTACTCTGCAATCATGGTGTAAGCCATTGTGATAACCCTGTTCTCAACCCACCTAAAGAATTAGCTACCGTGTCTAAGATTAAGGACTGAAGCGCGGGATAGTGTCTCGGTAATCCTAGAAGAGTATAGGAAGAACCACGGAACATTAAAGCAAGTGGCAAGATGGTTTCGATCGGGGGACTAGGACTTTACTCCATCATACTTTACTGCAGATTCGTTCACGACGGACCATGGGAAGTTCTGAATCATACGATCCGTCGGAAGTGTCACAAGTATATCATGGTATATAAGCCTGGACAAACCCAGTTCCCATCATTTCCAAGTCCAAACAAATTGTGTAGCGAGGAGGTTGTTTGCGGAAGGATACGGAGTACCAGCCGGGTATTGGCAGTCACCTGGACATATCGCTGCGTGGCAAAGGTTTAGGAATGCCGCGGTTAGTTTGTAGTCTGACGCGATCTGCGCCATGCCGTTGAACAAAGAGAAGTTCCGAGACGGCGTGTATGGGCAGTTATTTAGTATACAGTAGTTCATGGCGGGACAACTTAGCACTTTTCTTAGCCAGGTGGTTGGTGGTCTCGATGTGATAGATCTGATGCAAGGTACAGATTTGTGATCAACCAAGGATCTGGTAAAGCGCAAGGCACCATGTATTCAAATTTAGGTGCCTGCAGTAGAGATCACGGAATGTGTTGGCCACTATTGACCGCTTGGAAATGTTTGCTGTCAATTGCACCACTCTCTATTCAATGTTGTACGATTGAGTTGCTGTTAGCCAACAAGCGGTGTCATCAGCCGTTGAGTCAGAAGTCCCACTTGACGCATCTTAAAGGGGCATATTGACGACGGTCAAGAACTCTGTTTAAACTGAAAAAAGAAACGAAAAGGGTTGGAAGTTGTTGAATGCGGTTGATGCCGCCATTCAGGAGCATCTGTCTCACGTCAAGAGACGGCAGCCTCGGGAGGGGCTAAAGTAAGGCGGACTGCGGCAATCGGAGCAAGATTTGTCTAGACTATGGACCGTTTCCGTCAAAGGTTTAACCCGACGACTTTAGAGTTTTGGGTGGTAACTCGAGGGGAGGCGACTGGATGGGAATTTTCTCTTGAAGCCTGAAGCTAAGTCCCGTCTTGGGCGGACCGATGCATTTGGATCGAAGACCGGCCTTGTTTCATAGTGTAGTGGGTTCTAGTTAGAATTGATACGAGGCAAGGCAGCTTACGGATAGGACTTAACAGTTGAGTTTTATGGTTCCTGTGAGTGATGAGTGACTGATGCAACCAAGACAAACACTCTCACTATCTGTAGGGATCGACCTTGCTCAATCGTGGCTGATGTCTAGGACAAGTTGAAACATGAACCTTGGCTGCTTGAAGGATGCGAGATTTGCTGCATGTTTGCCATGTTTGCTCTTTCTTACCAAGCCATCTCTGACAAACTCAACATTTAGGAAAAACGCTCTCTTGCAAAAGCAATTCATCACATGAATCACAATCACAAATAGCAGACGAAGGAAGCGCTGAAAAGAGTGACGACATGGGGTGGGTGTCTGTTCACGGAGCACGGCCCGCACGCCGGGAGCTGGGGGCCCATGCTCCCCAGGCCGGTGGAACTATATATGATTGGTGCTGAAGTGATGGAGGTGATGGGCGGGGATATCCATGGATGGATGGTGTGAAGAGAGGTTGTTGTTAGTGGAGGTGTTGGTTGAATTGGTAAATTGGTTGTTGGTTGGTTGTGAACAAGATGAGTGAGGATCTGACAGTCAGTCAAGATGGAAGATTATTCGATCGCATGAAGGAGAGCTGAGATGACAAGATGAAATCATGTCTTTGCTTTGGTAACCAATGTCAACAAACAGCACAGGCCAGATGAAGGCTTGAGATAGGTTCAACACGTGGATTTAATTTAATGCCCATTAAGCAGATGTATTTTTCGCGTCTGATCACTCAGGCACTCACTCCTTGCTGAAAGCAACCCCCACTCTTCAGCAGCAGGGCCACTGTCGATCACTCATGTGGCACATCGCGTGTAAATGCCGACTCTTGCACGCTCACACGTAAATAACACGTCCAAGGAAGTCGTTTCTAATTAGAGCGCGTCCAGTCTGCCAGTGCAACATAACTCGGACATGGAAAGCAAGGGATCGAGTTAGTTAGCGTTCAGGGCGTTTTATGCCAGGGCAGTGTCATTCCCATCCACCACTCAGCTCTGACTCCGGACACTAACACTAAATCCCTGGTGCCTGACTTTTTGCTGCCGCGCTAATGCGGGGGTCCCTTAGGTCCAACTTTCAGCGGGTGTCCACTGTCCACTCACTGTGCCTGTGTCAGGAATTCGAATGAACCATCCGTGGATTGGCTGGGCTGGTGGCAGAAGAAATAAATGGAAGTTGCCAATAAGACCACAACTAAGAATCTCAGACATACCCTTACCTACTACACACCAATTCTCTTCTCTTCTCCTGTCCTGCGCGTGCCTTTCTCTTCTCCGTCATCTTCACACTTTCTTTCTCCTCCCTTGCTTTGCCTTTACCTAGAATCGTGAGATTGGATCGATCCGACTACTCCACTGCCTCTCTACCTTGCCTTGCCTTGCCTTGCCTTGCGCATTACGTACCCGACGTGCTCGCCCTTGCATCCTGGGCTCACGTCCCTTACTCCCCACCAAAGACTACGGGAGATCCGAATCAGACATTCAAGCCCAACGTTGACAATACTATTCTATTCCATTCTCTTTCTCGTCACCAATCAACTCTGATCGTCGACCTTGAAGCCCTTTGTCCAACTTCACGTCTTCGTCCTACGAGGCCCACTGGTCGACTCTACGTTCTCTATCGTCTATCTTCTTGCTTCAGCAGCCCATCTCTCTACGTAACAAATCGAGTGTACATACGGATACTCGTTTGCGACATTGCTCCTAAAGCATTGGGCTCAATAGATCATCTGTAACCGACCGACCGACCACAAACTCGAGACAATCTATACCAATCATCGTTTAATCAACATTATACGTATCTAATTCGCTTCCTGCGACAATATCCGAGAGCTGTTGCGCACAGTCCGCGATGAAGTGAATCATACCTCTTCATCGTGATCTGAACTCAAGGCACGCAACATATGCCACAGACACACCCACGATTCTGTGTCTAATCGCCTTTTGTACTGTACAATACCTAATATCTAACTCGGCAAAACCGACCATCATAGCTTACCCCCCCAAATTCAAGCTGGACTGTTTCTGTGTGTCGCAAGACATATGCACACGCCCCTACAACATCTATAGCCAATCACTCCTGATACCTACCTACCTACCTAATACTCACTCCTACCTATCACTCTACCATGATGGACCACTCTCCTTCGCGGTCTTCCCATGGAAGAACCGCTTCTCGATCTTCAACAAGTACCACCAACACCAGGGCTACAATGCATACCGCACATAGCGGACAAACCTCTTCATATGCTCCTTCATCCCCAAACCTATCCCAGTCGCAACATTCCCACCGGCACTACCATGCTACATGTCAAAAACCATCTAGCACCATCCCACGAACAGTAACCCGGACGCCGCGCTTAAGCAGAGAAGCTAGCAGCGAGTCTACACGACAACCCGCCATGTCATCCTTCCTTCAGGAGAAGCTTCAACAGTCGCGTATGGCCGAGAGTGACAGATCGACGACTTGGTCGCGCAGCACTGATGTTAACTCTTCAGGCGAATTCAGTCAGAGCCTCAGCTCTCCCATTAATGCTGTGGAGGCTGATGGACATCGACCTGACTCAGCCGGTGGCAGCGAGTCTAAGAAGAGGAAGGGCCTGGGGGTTAAAGATATGGAGCAGGTAGGATGACCACTGTGCCGTTGCCGGGCTCAGCTAACAGAGACAGGTCATATCATCGCTTCACAAGAAAAACTTTGACCTCAAGTTGGAGTTATATCATCGACGGGAACGACAGACAGCATTGGAAGACAAGGTTGAGACCCTCGAGATGGAAAAGTCGCAAGCTGAAGAGATGAGCCATCATCTTTCGCAAGAGATGGAGAAGCGTGACAAGGCAATCGAAGAGGCGGTCGCTATGATTGTGACCCTCGAAGCAAGACTTGAGCAATTCGCCAAAGAACGTGCCATCATTGAGCAGATCGAAGCTGAAGGCCAATACATCGCGCCAATTTTCGACCCATGCTACGAGGACCCCAGACCCGCTACTCAATCGCCTGATATAATGAAGCAGCTGGGAGGTAGTAAAGCTATCACCCGTATGCCAAGCTTTCTATCCGATTATAGCGAA
Source organism: Fusarium verrucosum (assembly GCA_013623715.1). Taxonomy (NCBI): domain Eukaryota; kingdom Fungi; phylum Ascomycota; class Sordariomycetes; order Hypocreales; family Nectriaceae; genus Fusarium; species Fusarium verrucosum. The sequence goes on from JABFFJ010000014.1 coordinate 16,214, forward strand.
ACAACGGAAAATCTACGAAATGTCTATCTTGGAACCAGGGGCAGTATCATCAGCCTCGCGCAGGTCCCTGAGGGTTCTGGTGACGCTGATACCGGCCGCGCCACCGACATGGGCAGCCCGAATCTGAGTGTTTTGAGCGAGAGCTCTTTTGTCAGTGTCTATGGGTCCAAGGAACATGGAAGCGGCATGCTAGAGGTGGACGAGCCGCTCACCCTCGATGGCGCCAGCCCCCAAGCCAAGGCTAGCACTATCAATCGACCCAAGACAGCTTTCGCCCATGCCTCACCTAATAGATCAGCGAGATCGGATTCTCTCTCGAATCAACAAGCAAAGTTTGACTCGATCAATAATGTAATAGAGCACAGTTACCCTGTGCAAAAGACTGATCGAAATCGCGTGCCTAAGAAGGCGGATGAACGACTCCAAAGTCTGGATAAGGACAGATCCGACGTGTCTGCTGGCCGTTCCACCATGTCTTCCAACCATCAACGTACCAAGGAGGAGAAGCGCGAAGCCCTGCGGCGAGTCATGACTGATACGTCTGGTGGTGTCAGACTCCATGAACAGAACCTCCCACCAACGCCAGACACCATCTCTACCGGGACACTGCGACGGTTCCAGAACTCCAACGACTCTAACGATACATTGTCTAAACATGCCACAATGCAACGAAGCCACGGCGCTCCTTCTGAGGTATCTGAAAATGATGGAAGCATGGGAATGTATTCGGGGGCTCAACTAGAGCACTCAATACGTGCAGTCAAGACTTCGGCCCAGATTATTGAACTTAACAACAGTGCTTACCGCGAGAACCAGGGAAGGTCTATTCAACGCCCTCGTTCCGCGGACGAAACTACTGTGTCTAACCGACGAGGGAATGACTGGGATACCGACACCGACGACTCTGACGCAGAATCCCTTGGGTCGAGCCTTGATATCTGGATGCGCGAAAGCGCCAAGCCCAATAGGAATGGCGGAAGAATCTCCCCTGACTTGTTCAGCTTCCCAACGAATGCTGCTAAGGGTAGCTGGGCATTGGAAGCCATGTATAGAGCTGGAAGTGGCCATGCTGGAGACGCGAGCATAGGCGCCGACCCCGAGATGGTTAGAAATCTGTTTCCTGTTCAACAGGAACTCTTTTCGGTCTCTGGGCCCCCTCCGCCTCCCAATCGACGGTCGAGTCTGAATAACCAGGTTACCGCACAGCCAAAGTCCCCGATCTTGAGCCAACCGCTGGCCAACCCTAAGGTCTCTAAGATAGGTCGGAAGAAGGGACATCGTAGGAGGAAAAGCGATGATATCCAGATGAGGGCCGGATTGCATGCGGAAGCCCAGGCACCGCCTGCTGGCGATCAGAAGAAGAGCCAGTACCCTCCTATCACCGGCCAGCCTGTCCAGAACAAGATCGCAAAGTTCTTCCGCCGTTCGTCGAATGTGCCTTCTCCGGCTCCAGCCTCAGATACTGGGCCTACTGAACCACCAAACACCGAGTTCTCGTCAAGTGTTGGTAGTGCGACGGGACTTCCACCATGGATTAGCCGGACAGGCGTGGCGGATGAGGATCGCGAGAGTGCGACACCGCCACCAATCATGCGAGGTGTTCGACATGTTCGACATCCTTCAGCTGATGTTGTGGCGGTTAACGATTCAATGGTGAGTCAGGAGCCAGGTACACCGGGGACACCCAAGACATCAGCTCCGGTGAATGAGAAGGATACTCCTGAGCAAGTCGATAGCCCAAGAACGGCTGCAGCGGGAGGAGGCAGGAGAAAGTGGTTTGGTCTTAGAAATAAACAAGGTTAGGATGTTTGGGTTTATCACGGCATAAAATTTGCATACACAGGATTTCTTAGCGGGACGTCGGACTCTTCACACGCACCACAGCCGAGTGCTGTTACGAGGGATCACAGGCACACTACAAACAGGCGTTGGATTTCATTTTTCGTCATGGGGGCACTGCACTTTGTTTTCCTTGGTGGATGGGTTTGGTGGCTCGGACAAAAGATGTGCAGGGCTGTGGTTAACAGGGGCGCATTTGGGCATAACTAGTCGTGATAACTTGGAGTACTCGAGTTAGCATAGGCTGACAATCAATCCACACAATTCAACTTATGGTGGTGTATTGGTGAAGATTACTAGGAGAACAGGTCACAAGACGAATAAGCAGCGAGTTTAGTAAACTGTATTGAATTCGTTCCTCTTTCTTTCGCCTTGCTAATGCTAGCCGTTCATCATCGTCCGGCAACCCGCGCCTTTGTCAAAAATACCCCCCATATGTTCCGAGGTCGTCAAGCTGTGTTGGAGAAGAAAAGATAAGAATGTTTCGTTGATGAATCGGAGAACTCCCAAAATTAACTCGTGGTCTCATGAATGAAACTGTTGGTTCGCTTAGGCGAAATACCAAGTTCCCTTGCCTCGACCGACATCGAGCGGCCCGATGGACTTCTTAAAGGCACCGGGGGAGATGTCGAGATCGTCAGCAGGGCAATCCTCGCAGCGGCTGAAATATGTTAGCAAGGGAGCACGAGTGAGAAGGGGAAAAGGGGGAGACTTACTCAGCGACGACGAGAGTGACCTCGGCAACATCGCCCTGAAGCTTGATGACCTTGCCGCAGAGATCTTGGGCATCAAAGAGGGATGCGCTCACAGAGGCGATCATGTCCCTGTCGCTGTGGCTCATGCCGCAGGCACCGTGGCCAGGGTGGAAGAAGGTGATGTCGCCAACGGTGCGCTTGACAGCTGGGGCAGCGAGGGCCAAGGGGAGAGCGAGGAGGAAGAGCTTGGAGAACATGGTGAGAGTTGTTGTTGGTTTGTAGAGAGTGTGGTTGAAGAAATGTAAATGCTTTGAAAGGAGTGAAGGTTGAAGTTGACGATGAGGGAGGAAGAAAAGTCACGGAAGGGAGAGGGCTTCTTATAGTTGAGATTTGGCGGAGAGACAGTGATTCACTGCCTCTTCTTGGCGAGGAGCTGTGAAAGGAGCCTAGAACAAGGAGCAATTTCATCGCATGCCTCGAGCGAATTAAACTATTTCATTGCCGCAGAATCAGCTGCAAGGAACACGCACTTTGTGAAGCAAGGGAGAGATTATAGAGTTGCTGTGGTCACGGCGAGAATGTAATTGGATTGTTATTTTCTGGGGAATGTCTCACTTGAATAGCGTGGGGATGTGTCAAGGCTGATGTTGTGCTACGATGTTGACATTCACGTGGAGAGGTTTGTGATGAAGGTGTGGTTAAGTTGAGGGTGGGAGATTGATCGTGATGGTGTTGATCAGGGTCTTTTCTACGTGCAGTGTTACGATGGTATGAGGTCTGAGGTTTGGAGGGCGTGAGATACTTGATGCCGAGAATAGGGAGATGTTTAGGAGATTGGAGGAAGATATTCACGTAGAGTACCGAGTTGTGACTGTGTCAAGTTGAACAGTATTTAAGTTGAGAGTTCAAGCATACACGCATTCGTACATCAAATGTTTACTAATATTAGTTGACGCGCGGACAGTCGACACCATCTCTGGGCGTGAGTGAAGCATGAATAGAGCATTGGCCATCAAAGACATCTCCTCTTTTACTAGACTCTCACAGCATATAATCTATCAGAGATCGACAACAGTCTGCTGATGTGATGGTACACGCAATGATGTTGGGTTGAACAGAAGGACTTGGAGAGATTACTCAAGCCTTATTTGTTGACTGCGATGTTGTGTGAGAAAGGACTTGATGTTGTCCAACGACGAAAGAGTCTAGAACAGCGTAACATGGGGGAAGAGAGAAATGATATACGATTGTGTTTGTTGGAATTTGGTGTTGAGATATCCCGGGCACCAAGACTTATATACCCTTCTGGTCATTACTCAGAGATACTAAAGCGGACATAACAAGACCGCCACTCGTTCCATCTATATTCCATGACGTATCCTAGTCACATCTTCAGACCTACCCCTCGTGTTATCGAGAGAGCCTGCATATGGCCTCGGTTCCTGGCATTGGACGCCGTGTAACAAGACTCCAACAAAGCAAGCCGAAATATCCGAGAGTTGTGTTGGCCACGAAAATAAAGTGCAAATAGACTCGTATATGTGATGAAAAACAGACACTCCAATGGCAGTGTAACGAGCACATAAATCTATGAATAACGTGTTTTGTATTGTCTCGGGTACGAGGCGTGGACGGGGAGTGCGGTGATACAATTGCTGATATGTGCGGTTGTGATACACCAGGATGCGGTTAGTGTCACTGCAATGGATGGCCTCAGGGGAAGATCGGGAAATCAAGACGTGCTGCGTCGAGACGGCCTTCTACATGTGGTTTATCTAATGAAAGGCGAGATTGACGAGGTGAGTGTTGGCGAGCGAGTTTGTATGCCATGTTGAGAATGGTGATAGTGGCAACCATTTCACAAGAGGCATAACATAATGGAACTAAAGCTCTAATGTATAGCTTCATTCTTTGAGAGAAATGTGCGCTTGGAACATGCCCTGGCCAGGCGCAGAGCTGAGCTCGGATCTCCATCAACTGCTATCAACCGCATGCATGCATGGATGACTTCCACCTCGTAAAGTGACAACCTCAATATACATGCAGACCAACAAAACTGAAAACAAGATATCTCGTGTTCGTAAAGGTCAATCCACTGGGTTATAAGACCTTCCAGTTCCCAAACCCAAGTCCCCAAGCCAGAGTTCACTAACTCCATCCTCCATCATGGTGTCCTTTCTTCTCGTCTGCTTCCACGCAGCCCTAGCTCACGCAGCTTTCTCCTTACCCACCAACACCTCAACTTCTCTCAACAAATGCCTCGCTGAGAGAGCAGTTCCTTACATCTCGCCCGACTCAGCCCAATGGACCCAAGAAGCCAGACCGTATAATCTTCGCCTAGCTTATACCCCAGCTGCAATCGCTCTCCCCACCACCGTTGACCACATCCAAAATGCCGTTAAGTGTGGTAACCAGCATCATGCGCGAGTCAGCGCCAAGAGCGGCGGTCATAGCTATGGCTCATTCGGATACGGTGGCGCGAATGGACATCTAGTTATAGTCCTGGATGCCATGGATCAAGTCACACTGCACAAACATATGAGCTGTACTATTCAGGCTGGTGCTCGCCTGGGACATGTTGCTTCAGAGTTGTACAGGCTTGCTCAGAGAGCTATACCTCATGGAAGCTGCCCGGGGTTGGTTGTATGTACCACATGCAAATCTCAGGACTGACAGAGCTTAGGGTTGGTATTGCTGGCCACGCCCTCCACGGAGGTTACGGCTTTGCATCTCGAACACACGGTCTCACACTCGACACTTTGATCGGCGCAAACATCATCCTCGCAAACGGCACACGACGATATGCAGCAGATTGGGAGATGCGCGACCTGATGTGGGCTCTCCGCGGCGCAGGCTCTTCCTTCGGCATCGTAGCTGAACTCGACTTCCAAACGATCCAAGCACCTGATACAGTCACCCCCTTCAGCATTCAACTAAACTGGAACCAGAACGACGCCGTCAAGGGATTGATCGCTCTTCAGGAGTTTGCAGTGAATGCGCCCAGAGAGCTCAACATACAGATCTACATGGCGCCGACGGGACAGGCTATTCAAGGCGTGTACTATGGTACTAGAAATGGCTTGAATGCAGCGCTTCAACCTCTTCTGGGGAACCTGGGGGCGCAGATCTCAACTTCGAGCACTGGAGGATGGATTGAGAGTTTGGAGGCTTATACAAATGGTCAACTACTTGATCAGAGACGTCCTTACGACCAGGTACATTGACTTCTATTCTGTATGTTCCATACTAACATCCTGTAGCACAGCACCTTCTACAGCACCAGTCTCATGACAAAGGCTCTCACACGATCCCAGGTCGAGTCCTTCGTCAACGCCCTCTTCACCAACATCAACGACCCCAACGCGCGCCACACATGGTATATCCTGCTCGACCTCTTCGGCGGGCCCAACTCAGCCATCACAGAAAACAGCTCCATCAACAGCGCATTCCCACATCGCGACAAGCTTCTCCTGTACCAGTTCACCGACAGCGGAGACTACGTCTCGCATGCAAACAATGGATTCGCTCTACTTAAGGGCTTCCGTGAGAGTGTTACTAAGAGCATGGCTGATGAGGATTGGGGCATGTATGCTAATTACTTGGATACGCAGTTGAGTAATGAGGAGGCTGTTAGGAGATACTATGGTGGGAGTTTGCAGAGGTTGAGAGAGCTCAAGGCAGACTATGATCCTGAGGATATGTTTTGGAATCCCCAGGGAATTCGACCGGCCGACTAGGGTCGGTGATATGAGGTATGAGACAGCCTGGTATTATCATTCTTTTGTATATAGTATTAAGTCTCATGGATGGACCAGAGAGGTGGTGTTGAGTGAGAGATTGGAGTGCCCAATCCTCACAATCCCATAATAAACCTGACATAGAATAGTTCCCATGATAATAATTTTGACCTCTACAACTCTGGCGTGTATCCAATGGCTTTGTTCAAATCATAAACATCCCAATAAAATGGCATGATACTCTTGATAACCCCAGCCTCCAGGTCAACTTGAATGACCTGACACAAGGGGTACTCCAATTCCTCGCCACTCTTGCGCACCCTCATGTACAAATGGCTGAGCGAAATGATGTGGCTGGAGCCCTCTCTCTCAAAGATCTCGGAGTTCTGTACATCGACCTTGTCAAAGTATCCGGCCATGTCCTGGGCCCATTTCTGGAAACCTTTGGGTCCGGTGTATTCCCCAGCATATGGCAGGCCAGATGTTTGTTTGAGGCGTACTTCTTTTGATAGAGTTGCTGCTATGCCGCTGAAGTCGCGTTCTTCGGGTGGTGAGGCCATATAAATGCGTTCAGCTTCGTAGAATGACTCCAGGATTGAGCGCGCCGTGTGTGGAGACGCCATGATGGAAGCTATTGAGGTAGCTTTTTTATGTATAACCTTGATCGATTAGAAACGTGAGAGTGAAACGAAAGCCGTTGCACTCAATATAACGGGGTGATACAGAAGAACAAGCTACGTGCTGTCAGATGTTTATATACTTAACGAATGCTGATTAATTGAGATGGGTTGCATGCCGGATGATTAATTGGGGCCATCCTATCTTGAAGGAGGATGCTATACTTTTGATATGTAACGGTTTCCAAAGTTAGCAACTGGAGGCCGGAGTTTTCGGGGTAATCAAATTGGCCGATCATATCGATAGAATGTCAATTCTTATAGCAGGATTTAAAGTTAAGCCAACCTTAGCTAAGCGTGTATTTATCCGTATGCACATATGTATATCATCTGTTCTAGCCCGGTGGTTACCCCAATCCATATCTCGTCCCTTGGCCAGAAGTGCATGCATAAATAACAACCAAGGAAAAGGGTCAATATCAGTGCAGTGGCACGTGGGACAAAACATGGCAGATCAGTCGGGCTCGCAAATCTCTTGGTCACCGCTAATCGAGGTCCAATGGATCCTGTATTTTGATCGTGGTGCCTGGCGTGACCCCATCCTCGGATCCGAATGATGGGGCGATGGAATAATACCTACTACAAATAAATATCAACTTCTGGGGCGACATGACAACCTACTACCTCCGCCTATTTTAATAAATTGGCCGCGCCTTGTGAATCCTTTTTACCTAAATCTAGGTCAGTAATTAGCAAAAAATAGAAATAAGAACCTAATATTTATACTAAGCACTAGGATTTCTTAGGAAAAAGGTATCCATAGGGCGTGGCCAATTTATTGAAATGACGGTATTTCCAGAATGGCTCCCGTCACAATTCCCCAGTTCACGGACCGTTTCCAGGTGGCACTAAGGCAAGTATGACGCAATAAGCAGCATGATTTCATAGAGGGGGGGGACCCCCCAAATTTCTACCTACGCTACAGGCTGCACCTACATACCTAGTACCCTACCTATTCCCTCCGTCTCCGTCTCCCTCTCTACCTATTCTATCTGATCCATCGTCCGCACGGAAAACAAGACGTGACATGACTTCTCATCACACGATACAATGTCAAGCTCTGCAGAGCTGCAACGCGAACGCGAAGTGCAGGGCTACTTCCAGAGCTGGCAGATAGCACAAGGCTCATCCCTCAAGGTCGCCAACAATGTCGATGGCATCAACGCGCCGCCTCATTACATCAATGACGCACACACGCCTCAGCCTTCTTCTGACAAGGCCCTCTCTGCCTTTGCCCAGTTGGCCGTCTTTCGACTTGACGTGAAGCGAGCTATGGTCTCGCTCATCGATTCTTCCAACCAGTATATTCTCGCCGAAGCCACGCGCAACTTGCGATTAGGAACACTCCAAGACGAGGCCCAGAAGACCCCCCATACCGACAATGACCCCGAGAAAGCCACCTACAACAGCGATTTGTGGTGTAAGTAGACTAGGTGCTCTGTCTCTTTTCCATACCTATGCTGACCGTGCTTGCAGTAGGAGCTTCGATCCTCTCCCGCCCACAAGCCGTTTGCGAACACTGCCTGCACAATACATGCATCGCTCGTGACCCCGATGGCCAGACATACTCAGCCTCAGGTCTTATAGTACCCGATTGTCGCCTCGATGATCGCTTCAAGTCGCGCACATATGTCCAATCCGAACCAGGCGTGCGCTTCTATGCAGGTGTCCCCATATTCTCACGCAAAGGATACAAGGTCGGGACATACTCTGTTTCCGACGAACGACCGCGCCATGGATTGTCCATCGAGGACCTCAAGTTTATGCAGAGCATCGCGCAGGCTGTGACCGAACACTTGGAATGGGCACGCGATCGTGTTGACAGGTTTAAAGGTGAACGCATTGTGCGTGGCCTGGCAACCTTTATCGAGAGTTGTTCAAGTGACGATCCCGTCTCAACAACCGATGAGCAACATCAGAGCTCCTCAATTAAGCACCCTTCAGGCGCGACTACTACCGCGACAGAACGCTCGTCTTTGCACAGTACTCTGCGCAGGGCTGATGACAACACCAACCAACCATCTCACAAAGTCACTTCATCACCTCGCAAGCATAAACCGCAGACAAACGGCCTATCTAGAATGTATCATCGGGCGGCCGATAATCTACGGTCTGCAATCCTTGCCGACGGTGTTGTCCTTTTCGGCGCAACAGCTTGCAATATCCAACAGATGAGCCAAGCAGCCCAGGCAGACCCAATCAGTCCCACGAATTCTGAAGGGTTTCCTTCGCAGATTGTAGTAGAACCTGATGGTTCCGGTGCGGAGAGCTCAGGCTCTGAAACATCACCGTTGTCAAGACCGTGTAAGCTGCTTGCCTACTCGCTAGCTGACAATAGCAAACCCGTGGATCTCGAGCATGGCCCGTCTTTCTCCGTCGGAACTCTTGCACAATATTTCTCTGCCTTTCCTAAAGGAAAGGCCTTTACATTCACAGAAGAAGGGAACGGGCTTTCTTCTGATGAGGACAGCTCGACTGAAGGTGGCACTGCCAGCCCTACTCCTCAGGGCGGGAAAGACAAGCGACGAAAAGAAAAGATTGACCACAAGGAGCTCCTTAAGAAGATCCCTGGGGCCAAGGCAGTCGTTTTTCTACCATTGTTCGACTTTGTCGAAGATAAACTTGTTGGGGGGTGTTTCCTCTGGACATCGGTCCCAGGTCGCATGATGAACCTGGATGAGGACCTATCTTACCTACGAGCTTTCGGCAACAGCATCACAAGTCAAGTTGGAAGAATAAATACAAGGAAGAACGAAGCTGCAAAGGCCACCTTCATTGCAAGCATGAGTCACGAGCTGCGAAGCCCGCTGCATGGCATCCTGGGTGCTGCTGAGTTTCTCAAAGACGCAGTAACTGACTCATACGAAGTCGGCCTTGTTAACTCGATCTCAACCTGTGGAAAGACACTTCTTGATACATTAAACCATGTTCTTGACTTTAGCAAGATAAACAACCTCGGCAGCGGGCAAATGAGAAGGGGCGCAAAGCACAACAAGGTCATCAGCTTCTCTTCTGACTCAATGGAGAGCTTAAACATGACCGCTTCAGTCGACCTCTCCGTTCTCGTCGAGGAAGTTATCGACGCCGTGGCCACTGGTCATAACTTCAAAAAGGCCCCTCATAAACAAGCGAACCACGGAGATGCAGTAATGGGCTTACTCAATAATAATCAACGAGTCCCCGGTCCCGGAAGTGATCATCCTGTATCGATTCTTCTGGATATTAGCCCGAGGACATCCTGGATGGTCAAGACACAACCTGGTGCACTTCGAAGGATTGTGATGAACTTGTTCGGCAATGCGCTCAAGTACACAGCATTGGGCTTTGTGCTGGTGTCGGTCCGGGCGCAAGAGATCAGCGACGACTCAAGAATAGATGTCTTGATTCGGGTAACTGATACTGGAAAAGGTATGTCTGAGGACTTCCAACAGAATCGCCTGTTTGTTCCCTTCAGCCAAGAAGATTCTTTCCAGCCTGGTACCGGTCTGGGCTTGAGCATCGTCAAACAAATTGTGGATTCTCTTGGGGGGGCACTTGAAGTCAAGTCGGAACAGGATAAGGGTACTGAAATTGAAGTCCGACTCCGTCTCGAGCCAGTTCCCGAAAAAGAGTCTTCCAAACTGGAGGAGCCCTTGAATTCCATGGTTGAACAGCTTCGAGGGCGATCTTTGGTACTCCTAGAAGCAAGTGAAGATTTCGACTCAAGCATCATCACGCAGCAGGTCAAGGTACGCAATGAAGCCTTGATGGATATATTCTCAAGCTGGTTCAACATGAAGGCTACGAGGGAACTAGATACGAGCCCTCCCGAAGCTGATTTCTATCTGTATTGTGAACCACCATCAGTCAGGACTCTCGAAAAGCGTTTCGAAGATACAGCGACAGTAGGGATGCGGAATAAAAAAACACCCATCATTATCATCAGCTTGAATGAAGAGGAGGCGGCAAAGGTATCAAGAGCTCAGACCAAAGCTTTGGCCAGATTGTCAGATGTGGTTGAAGTCATTCCACAACCGTGAGTCCTCCTTTTGGCGATGCTGCGGTGATACTAACATGGACATAGATGTGGCCCTAGAAAACTTGCACAGGTATTCAGTCGATGCTTGAAGAGGATCGGCGAGGTGAAAGAAGACGATGACAACAGAAACTTGGTCAGAAGTGCTCATACAGATGGTGAAACATCACAAGAGCTAGCTACTCCAGATAGAGAGGACGCAACAGAACGAATGAGCTCCAAACTACATCGGGATAAAGACAACAAGTCTGATTGGGCATCAACCACTATCACATCACCACTTCCCCAAGACGATGAGGAATATCGGCGCTTCGAAAAAGAAATCCAGGAAAATGGCCAGAAAGACACCAAGGAGGGAAGCAGTGGGTGGAAAGAGGAGGACAACAAATCATCGGAAATTGCACAGAAAGCAAGAACACCACAGATGCCAGCAAAGGCGCATGTGCTACTTGTGGACGACAACAAGATCAACCTTGATCTCCTCACAATGTTCATGAAGAAGTACGGCTTCTCATACGAACAAGCCTCAAATGGAGAAGAAGCCTTCGAGACATTCAAGAAGTCGACAATCGGCGAGGCAGAACCTCGAGGGCCCGTCAAGAAGCGGTTTGACTACGTTCTGATGGACATAAGCATGCCCGTCATGAACGGAGTCGAGGCGACAAGGAGGATACGCCAGCTGGAGGCTCAGTATAAGGTTCCGCGGACGACGGTGTTTGCGTTGACGGGCTTTGCGAGTGCGGATGCGCGGCTGGATGCGATCTCTGCTGGTGTTGACAAGTTTTTGCCTAAGCCAGTCAAGTTTGCCGAGTTGAAGACGATGATTGAGAATAACTAGATGTATATACGACTTATGTGGCCTGTACTTTTAGATGATTATTAGTATTAGAAAGAAATGAGCGTGTTTGGTTTGAACGTATTTGTGCTGCCCGTAGGAGTCAGACTTGTTAAATTATCCTTGCCGTTACTAATATACGAGTATGTCGGAAAACACTGAATTAAGCAAGGTCAATTGCTCGTCAGCTCTCCAACGAGGTGCTGAAAGCCCATCAGTCTTGGCATACGTGTCTATGTAGGATAGACAACTCTAAACCTCTATCTGTAATGATATCCAAGTGTGCTATAGAATATAGATACAGCCCTATTTAGATAAAAACTCCAAATTGAAAAAGACAGAAGCTCACTGGTGATCCGCAATGATCTTGTTACAATACTCGGCAAACTCAGCAGCAGTTCCCGTTCCCCCCTTCTCCTTCGATTTGAGATTCTCTAACAAATCAGCCCTAGGACTCGGATGAAATCGCCCCCAAGGCCAGATAAACCTCCCTCCATCCTCGATTTGCAAGTTAGGTGAAAGACCTGCCCACAGGTTGGTATAGGCGCCATATTTGGCATGATAAAGAAGCGGTGAAACCATAAAACCAACCCACCAAGGCAGATGACGAAGAAGGTTGCTGTCTAGATTTCCAGGATTCTGGCAAATGCTGAGGACACCGTGAGATCCTATTTGATCAGCTAGGACACTGGCAAGATACCAATTCCCGGTCTTTGAGTTCGTGTAGTTGAGTTGCTGGTCTCGTGATGGGTTGATAACCTCTTTCATATTGACTCCGCCCTTGGGAATGGAGAGATCGGTAACAATAGAAGAGGTCCAGACTACTCGCACTGAGGCAGGTGACTGGCTCTTTGCAGTTTCTTTCAGGATAGGTACGAGAAGCTGCGTGAAATACCATGGGCCAATGGCGTTGGTGGCCATGCTGAGTTCATATCCTTGAGCCGAGACTGAGCCCACTGGAGGATGAGATACTCCAGCGTTGTTAAAGAGAATATCGAGTCTTGATTCCTTGGACATGAATTCTTCTGCGGCTGTTTTGATAGAATTCAAATCGTCGAGGGCTATTTTGAGAAAGGCGAGGCTTCCAAATGAGTCAGGGCACTGCTGCTTCAATTCCTGGATGGCTGATTCCCCTTTCTCCTGAGATCTACCCGCGATATAAATAGATCCCCCGGCTTGATAAAGCATGCGACTCAACTCAAAGCCAACCCCTGAGTAGCCACCGGTGACAATAAACACTCGTCCATTCTGGGCTGCAAGGTTCTCCTCGGTGAATTGAGGTCTTGGGGGGAAGAATAGAGAGTACGTGTTTCCCATGGTGATGTGATTGTTCGTTCTTGATAATTGGATCAAGATTGTGAAACCGATAACCAAGGTTTCAGTGATTTAAACCTGGAAGAGCGGGGATCATCGATGTTGCACGGACTCGCGGCATAGTCATGACGCGCCCAATTCGGTGGCGTTGGCTTTAGTTGACGAATCTGCTTAGCTACCTAAGGTAAGGTTTTGAGGCAAGGAGCTTTTAGCCACGCCTTGCTTTGTGCTTGACGTGGGTGCTTCTTGTGCTGTGATTGTATCCAATATACACGGCTCTGTTAACCTCCCATGCATAATGATGGCATATTCATTACGCCCATTCTCACTTTCTGGCGGCTAACATTCCAATGATGCTTGAGCTTAACCTTTCCACCATTTTCAGCCCAGGGTCGTGGTCTGGATTAACCTCCGCGACAGTAAGACCTCCAACCTTTTCGCTTCCAAGCAACACCTTTAGTGCCCTCATCATATTCTCAAACTCAACGCCTGTAAAGTTCGGGACATTCGCCAAAGGAAATGTCCCAGGATCAATCGAATCAACGTCCAGATGAACCATAATGATATCGACTTTGTCCTGCAGATATTCGAGTGTTTCTCTCGCACGCTGTTCAGGATCTTTCACCACGGATGCTGAGCTGACAACTTTAAAGTTTTTGTCAAAAAGATACTTGAAATGCTCCGGTTTGTTTCCTGGGAGAGACATGTTGGTGCCAAAAAAGACGGTACTGGAAGCGTCACAGACGGGTTCGCCTGATGGGCGAGAAAACTGCTCCATACGTGGAAGTGCGCCGGGCAGTCGAACAAGATGTGCCATGTTCATCCCTGCAAACGTGCCAATAGAGCCTGGGTCCGCTGGGGAGGTAAGGTCGGTATCAGCGTCTATGTAAATCAGACCAACACGTTTCGGGGGAGACTGCTTGTCTGCATGTTTCCAAAAGGCTGAGAGGATAGCTGGCAGCATACAACACTCGCCGCCGAGAATAAGCTGGAAATAAGGTTGATTGTTTGAAGACTCCAAGTTCTTGCTGATAGTGCGTTCGACATTTTCACAGACTGAGATATTGATGTCCTCATTGCGTGCGCCGCCTGGGCTGAATGTTGTTGCGGAGAATGTTGCTGGTGAAGCTAACGCATGATGCTCCGAGACAGATGGAACTCCAGAATCTCTCAGTTTGCCAATGATTCCAACATCTCGAAAAGCTTGAGGTGCTTTGGATTTGCCTGGGATGATAGATCCGCAGTCTGCGGGGACGTATGTGACTGAAACTGATCTTGAGGCTGCCATTCTTGTCAGAAGTATTTGTTAGGTGTTGTGTGAAGTTTGTTGCGTTGGTAAATCTCTGAGCTTTATACTCGTTCGACTATCGTCAAAGAAAGGGCGCAGGAAGACACAGGTTGGTTTTATCATGATAAGAGTTGCCGTTTCAGCGGCGGTTTACCCTAGTCAAAAGTGACGTAACATCTGTCGACTACAGGGCGTCAAGTATAGAATTCATACCCCAATAACAGACGCCAACAGACACTGACAGATACGACCCTTTTGAGTAGAGAATGAAGGTCTGCTTGAACTATGCCAAATTGAAGTTTACGAGTATCCAACGTAGTAATTAACAAGGTTTCAATGCAGTGATTGACTCCAAATGTTGTGATAGATTTTGGTGAAATAGGATTGCAATAATATGACTTTTGTTGACGAGGCTAATTATATACAAAAAAGACCATTGACCATGCATTTTGATCCAAGATGTCTCCCTGTATATCATGATAATGAATTAAGCCCCTTCAATTGTTGATGCGGCGAAAGGTCAGATGCTCGCTTCAACATAGCTTGAACTCAAGAGGCTATTAAATGGCAAGACTAGCCAGGAGACCAGTGATGGGGAGAAGGAGAGGAGCCAGGAGACCGCTGCCAAGGCCAGTCAGGAGAGGAGTTAGGGCAGCGAGGAGGCCTGGAACAAGAGCGGCAACGAGGCCAACGACGAGTACGAGAACCTTGGTAAGGATCTGGAAGAGGGATTGGAGGACAGAAGTAAGCTGAGGTTGGAGACCAGTAACAGTGACGATGGTCTTGACAGCGCTGAGGACCTCAGAGACGAGATCAACAACGAGGTCGAGAATGGTGTCAACATCAGAGTCAGCAACCTCGAGGCCAGCAGCACCAGTGAGCTGGGTGACGATCTCAGTCAGCACAGAGCTGATATCCTCCAAGACAGGAACGGCCTTGGTGGCACCAGCGTCCTTGGTGAGATCACCAGCCTTGACCAGATCGGCGATGGATTCTATGTCAAAATTAGTACTCATACCTATGTATATTATACAAGATGTGACAACATACCGAGACCAGAGGACTTCTTGGTAATCTTATCAGTACCACCCTTGAGAAGACTGATGAGTTCCTTGGGGCTGGAGACAGCAGCTCTCTTGCCAATAGACTTGGTAACCTCATCAACGACCTGCTTAACACCGCCCTTGGTGACAAGGCTCTCAGCGCTATGGATAACACTGCCGACCTGCTCAACGGAGCGAATGTCGTTCTTGGCCTGAGGAACAGGGGAGGCAACGGCCGAGATGGCAAGGGCAAAAACGGAGAAGAAAGTGGCCTTCATTTTGACGATGTTTATAAAAAGAGTGTATGAAAATTCAAAAGAATGTGATGGTAATGAGTGTGAGTTAAAGAGGTGAGTTGATGAGGATGAGAAATTGGACTTGTAATAGAGAATAGAGGTGTTTATATACCGAGCTTTTCTTAAGGGAGTGGTATTTAGAGAGATTGGAGTTGATAATAGAGGTCTCTAGTATTGTCGATCACATTGTTAGACTGTACAGTCCTGAGAGCCTAGTGTTGTTTTGCATCCACAGAACCGCCGATGGCGTTGCGAATGTCTATGCCTTACGGAACTCTTAGAGAAATCCATATCTGGAATATGTTTTATTGAGAAATGGAACTATTGTATTGGATTTTAGTAGACCTAATATTTCCAACTTGTATTGCTCTGTCGTTATCCTTCTTTCATTCTGTTTCTGGTAGATTCAGGTCAACACCTCATTAAAGCATAATGGTCATTCTCAACAATAACTAGAATGCGATCACCAAGACTATCAAACTGCCTATCTCAGCCCTCATTTCTCACTGTCACTACGTCACTGCCCCTTTACAAGACCCTGCTTTTCGGAAAAAGCCGTCTAGTTTCACTATGGAGAGCTGAGCCCAGCCTTACACCAGACCCATCATGTCGATCCTAGCCGCACTTGAAAAGACAACCCCTCCCTTTATGTTTCGATCTGCATCAATGATTTGCGTGTCTTGGTTTGGTGAAATTGCAACATTTTGGGCCAGTGGAATTGGCGATCATGACTTATTCTGTCAGATACAATTCCTGCTATTGCAGAGTCTCTCAGCAACTCCTCTCACTCCTTTACCCTATCCTTTCAAATCGCCAACTATGTTTACTATTCATGTTTCAATCAAGGGAGTGAATGGAATGGGTGACGTTTCATAACCAAACTATCGGTTCCCAGATTCCTGTTTACAGAGACAGGGCCGAAAACATGATCCACACGTTTCGTTCATTTGTGAAGCACGCTGAGTCTTCACATCAACATCAGCTATGCTCAGTCTTGACCGCTGTTTCAGCTGTAGGTCTCCTATAGATCTGTAAACAAGCCAGATCTGCCCCACACGATCTAGGTTGATCGACACCTGGTTGATCGAGTCCGGGGGTTTGGTTCGCGGTGATAACTTGGAATGGGAAACCAGCTTTCCTGTAGCGTGGTTTTGATCAGAAATAGTGCCTGCTCTCAAGATTGATCACTCTACCACCGCTCTGACCTTTATTCACAATGTCTGGTAGAGATCCAAAAAGGAGGCTTTGGAAATATTTACATAGGCAGCCAAGTAACTTGAAAAGCCAACTGCAGTATTTCTAATGGGTCTTGAAAAATGACCAAGGTTGCATCGCGGATTGCTACAGGGAACTGGATGCCGGAACTGAGATTACTGAGGCAAGATTGATAAATAGTGTAAATCGATATTAGATCCTGCGCTGAAGCCAATCTCTTGCCCACTCAATGTTGAGCTGCTGACATACTGCATTCTAAGGTACTAACTTCAGTGTATGTAGGTGGTTTAAATCTCATATGAACAGCTATAAAATATTGTCTTGTTGCATTCTTTGAATAATATCAAAAATGTCAACTCGAGTATTCGAAAAGCAGTTCAGCTTGATATCACATGCAGCCATCAATTTGGATAGTAAGAAAGCCTAGACAATGTCAGCGAGGTCTTGTGAAAGAGTGTCTATCCCCAAACCTACTCAATCAGGTTCCCATCCGGATCACGAACATAAATACTCTTTTCCCCCACCGCCCCTGTTCTGCTCACAACCTTGCCCCCCTCAAGAACCCTTATACCCTCCTTCTCAAACCCATCAATCAAACCCTGTAAATCCGTCCCATCCTCGATAATGAAGCACAAGTCAGCTGTACCAGGAAGAGCCGTCCGTGCCTTTGGCTCAAATTCTTTACCGCGCTGGTGAAGATTGATCTTGTGCGTGCCGAAATTCAAGGCGCTGCGAAGTGGAGCTGAGGGGTCTGTGGCGGAAGTAAAGGTTTCTGATTTCATGCCCAGATATTTGGTGTACCATTCTATGGTTTTTGAGATGTCGTTGCAGGTCAAAACCAAGTGGTCGATATCTCTTACTACAGCGAAGGAGGACATGATGATAGTTGGAAGATGGTGGATGGTGGAAGTGAGGTTGTAGTTATTACGCCATTGTCTTTACATGTAGGAGTGGGGTACGGCATTAGTGTTGGAGAGGCCGATATGCTTCGGAACTTGGTTATCTCTACCCGATTGTTTGTTTGTTTGTTTGTAGTATTTAACGTCAGTTCGGGCCCATAGGGCATAAGAATCTCTACCCGATATATGAGTGAAAAGCTGGAATAAACCGAGATTCTCATATATATAAAACCTGGCATTAAAGCCTAAAAGTCGTCACTACACCTTCAATAAGACACTGTCCCACTTTTGCATGCCTTCCGCGTCTTCTTCATCGTCCACTTCAGAATCACTCCCGTCCCAAAGACACCAATCTACAGTTCCCGGGTACTTATCAAAGAAACACCACTTTCCACGTCTTGCCTCGCACTCGACTCCGCGATCCTTCAAGAACTGCATAAACTGCCCCGCAGGAATACTCACACAAGGCGTGCCGTCATCCTCTCCCCCAACGTCTATACCGTACCCAACGTCCATGCCGTACATGTACACACGCTTCAAAGACAGTCGACTCTTATGCGCATCCATGACAGTTTCAACCATGTCAATAAGCTTTTCACATGCATATGTGTTGATGTTGTTAGCCATCCAGTCGTGCTGACGACCGCCGTCGATTTCAATATAATCAGCCGCTGGCCTCTGTTCCAAAACCAATGTCTCAATTGTTTCGATAGAAGCATGCAGAATTTTGAGCCAGTCCTCGTAACAAGCATCTTCAGCACGAGTTGACCAGGTATACATATCACTGGTGTAATATGATTCAGTGGGCTGGCCAAGATATAAATGTCTCAGCTTCGGCATCTTCCATTCGCTGTCTCCATAAGTTGACAGAGATCCCCCCAGAGGTCGTGGAATCACAGCCATCCCGCATAGACTGCCGTAATCTGACTCGTCATCACTGTCCTCGCCATTCTCATTACGTGGATTTAGCTTCTCGTGGGGAAGAGGAGAGAAACTGGGTTCAGGCTCCACCTCTGATGAGATGGGGCGGTCTAGCATGTTGAGTTCCAGGCGCTCTAGGGTTTCACTAGATCTGAGTAGCCATGCCGGTACAGCTCGTGGCATGTATCCCGAGAGCTTCAGAAAACGAAGCCTCGGCGCGGGACCGTTAATTTCAGAAATTTTCTCCTCATGCTCTTGAGAGTAGTAATAGTCTCCATGAAGTTCCAGGGTTTCCAAATCGGAGAAATATGGCAACAGATGCCAGACTAGAATACCCCCCGGATTGATAGGGTTGCCATCCTGGTCGCAGGGCCGCCATGTGGGATCAATTCCCGTACAGAGGTGTCGAACACGCTTGGCGATTTGCTTCAGTCGAGTTGGATCCTCCTTGTGCATCGTCTGCAGAATTTCAAAGAACTGAATTGCCTTCCTACACGCGACCTTTCCACCTTCCCATTCCTGCTCTGTATGATACGACCGATGCTCTGGATCTCGCATAGGAGGAGGAACCTTGAGCTCATGTTTGGATTCATGGTAGCCCAAATAATGAAGTTCAATGTCGTTCCACAGAAGGGGAATTGCAATTTCGTTGAGGCCTTTGGAGGTGCGGGCAATCGAGCTCAAGTCATGCGGCGGGACGTGAGAAAGGATCTGAAGTTGGATCTCTCTAGGAAGAATGGCCAATGTTGAAGGTGAAGCCATCGTGGGAATGGAGTTGTCTCGGTGTTGAGAGGAGATTCTTGGTGCTTTTACGTGGTTGAGATGTGGCGTTGTTCAAAAATATCGCTTAGCGCTTACGATGTTGCCTAACCAGTGGATTACTGGACAGTAATATCCTGGTCTGGAGCGTTTGACGATCGTGAATGACAAAGTGCTGATGCAGATGATGGCCTGGCATCCATTCTATGCGTTGTTGGTCGCCATTTGATAATCGCCAATGCCGGTAAAATAGGAACACTACTGACAATGCCTGAAAATAGTTATATTGGCGCTTTATAATGGCCTTTCATTTTGACCGCCAGTACAACGCAACACAACCTATATTTCCTCCAGGCTATTTCTTTTCCATAAATTAATGTAAGATCCAATTGTGAAATGGAATATCTAACTGTGTATGCATATATATTCAACCGTATAAAAGGCCTAATGAGGCAATGACCCTCCATCGGCGACGTTAGCAAATACAACTGATAACGTCATATTCTCCGGGCCCGGAGACTTGCCCAAAAAGGCCTGTTCTGCAGTTAGATATTTGATCATATAAGTGACTAATTTCTTACGCGGATGGAGCTATGCAATAAGCAGTTATTGATTCGATACTCTGCATGCATATCAACGGCCATAAGATACCTATCTAGGCAAGATACAATGCTGTAAGATATCAAGACCAACCCTTCGGTAATGAAGAGTGGTTAATATACGAAAGATATATAATGGCTTCCATTGCCGCTTGAATACACGCTTTGCGCCATTCTTCTTTTTTACCCCCCATGATGCTAGAAATATCAACTCTGCTTCTGGGCCTAGGCATTGGCATTCTCGCCTACCTTGTTGCTACATTTCTCAATGGCTCAAAGAGACCTCCTCTACCTCCAGGACCCAAAGGTCTTCCTTTGGTAGGAAATATCAATGATCTTCCTCCTCCCGGCAAGTTCGAGGCCCATCACTGGCTGAAGCACAAAGACCTCTATGGTAGAACCCTAACAAACAAACATTAACCGCCAAACAACTGACAATACCAGGACCCATCAGCTCCATCACAGTGATGGGAAAAACGATTGTGATTATTAATGACTTCAAACTCGCCTCCGAACTTCTGGATAACCGATCGGCAAAACATTCATCAAGACCTAAAATTATGATGGCAGGTGAAATGTAAGATTTTCTGGCCGTGATTCGACTGGCTTTGACTCATGAGATATACAGGGTCGGCTGGGAAAACTCACTTGGATTTTCACCATATGGCGACCGCTTCAGAACATATCGGAAGAATATGGCTCGTATCATTGGATCGGAAAGGGCTGCAGCGAAATATGACGGTTTGCAGGAAGCTGAAGTTGGTCACTTCTTACTGCATCTACTGGACCAGCCAGATGACTTTATGGATCATATAAGGAGGTAAGATCGCCACTGTTTTGCTAATGGACTGTGCTGACAGAGATCAAGGCAAACAGGCTCGGTCATCCTGAAAATCGCATACGGGTATACAGCGGAGCAGTTCAAGGAAGATATCTTGATCAATATGGCCGGTAAAGCCATGGACGACCTTGGAACCTCTGGTGTTGCTGGCGCATTTCTAGTTGATGTTCTTCCTATCCGTAAGCTATCTTAACCAGACCTTTGCCGTACATGAATAACTAACGATGCCAGTGCGATATGTTCCACAATGGGTTCCAGGAGCCAACTTCAAAAGACTTGCTAACCAATGGTGTTCGGAACTCAACAACATTGTCGAAAAGCCTTATGAATTTGTCAAGCATCAAAACGCCGCGGGCAAGCAAGACAACTCGTTTCTCACACGACTTCTTGAAGCGGGTGATTCGACTGCTGAAGAGAAATTTACGAATAGGTGGTCTGCCGCGTCACTTTATACCGCGGGAGCTGACACGGTAAGTTTCCAGTGAATCAGCAACTTACAAGCAACATATTCTGACTACGGTAGACTGTTTCTTCCATCACTTGTTTCTTCCTGGCAATGTCAATGCATCCCGAAGTTCAGATAAAAGCCCAGGAAGAGATTGACCGTGTTATCGGCAATGAGAGACTCCCTAACTGTTCCGATCGATCAAATCTTCCCTACATCGACGCGGTAGTCAATGAGGTTCTGCGATGGTACCCCGTTGTCCCCGTTTGTCTGCCTCACACGAGCACTGCGGATGATGTGTTTGAGGGATACTTTATCCCAGAGGGCTCTTTGGTACTGGCCAACATGTGGTGAGTCACAAAGGACCCAATTCAAAGCTTCCCTAACAGCGTATAGGCACTTTGGCCACAATCCTGAGATTTATAGCGAGCCAATGCGTTTCAAACCAGAGAGATTCTTATCAAGCGACGGCAACCCACCAGAGCAAGACCCGCACTCCTATGCGTTCGGTTTTGGACGCCGTATCTGCCCAGGGCGAATACTGGCTGACAATGCCTTGTTTCTAAACATTGCCCAATGTCTGGCTGTTTTCAGCATCAGCCAAGATGAGAAACAAGCCGAGTCTGAGCTGCTATTCATGCCTGGCCTTATCAGCCATCCCGAACCGTTCAAAGCCATAATCAAACCGAGATCTACCCTCCATGAAGAACTGATCCGGTCTTTGGAGAAGAAGTATCCCTGGGAGAAGAGTGACGGGCATATACTGGAGAAGACGGAAAGCCAAACATGGTGAACCTGGACAGAGTTGTCATTGCCAGGATTCGAGTCGATCACAGCTCTTGTTACTGCATTCTATCTTTGGTTAAAGTTTACCCACTGGGATGCTCCATCAGATAATGGACCACTTGGTGCCCAAGGCTTTCCCGGAGCTGAAATTCGGAGATAGGCGCCCGGAAGATCATATAGGCCATACTGTATCAGGAAAGTGGTGTCGTACCTTGCAGGCTGCTACACACGAATATTCCAGTTCATGACATTTAATCGTATGTTTTGGTTCTCTTGAAGCACCGGATGGCAATAGTGATGTGGAACAGAGGGCGCTAGGAGATTTGTTCTTTATTAATGCTCAGCTTATTAAAGTCTCTTTTACCCGCCAAAGTTAATTCATCCAACGTACGAGGGTTAGAGGCTCTGCGGGCTGAGAAAAAGTAAAACCCGATAAGTAAAGCTTAAATTTCCAGAGTCTGGCACAATATCCGTATTATTAGCCTATTTTATTATTTGTCTTCGGTAGTTTCGGGAGTGACACGTATAATGAGGGCAGATTAAATTCCCCGATTGACCCTTGAACCTCGTGAATAAAGACTTCAGCAGCGGGCGCTGCGCTGTGACGGAAGCTTAAACATGCACGTGGCGAGTCATTCACATCTGACTGTTACAATTCAGCGTTTTAAACTCAACGCGCGACATGAGCCGTTAATTAGTGAAGCATCGCACTCACTTGGAAGCTTGGATATTCCCGTGGAGAAACGGATGCATATCAATTCGAGACCGTTATTTACCTGTTGCTCAAGTCTGTCTCGAACTCTAAATTGCGGTTCTGGTATTGGGATCATCCTTGTGTTTTGCTACTGGTGACATTCACAGTTGACACCTTCCAGAGTTGGGGGTATTAGAATGTCATAACTTGACAGCTCATATTTATACTGTACAATATTTTTATTTTTCATTCTTGGTGTTGTGCATGCAGGTGTCAACGGTTGGCGCACACCACTCTGTGAATTAACTTTACCCAACGGATGGAGCGTTCCATGGCTGTTCATTGGACCCGTTCAAGTGACAACGCTGTTCAGGCAAAACAATTTGTAACGGAGACCAAGAAACCGCATGTTCAGCAGCAGATATGGTGTGAGATTGGTGCGCATGATATGGAACGTTTAGCTTGAATCGTGTCGACTTATGGTTGAGCTTGTGTCTCTATTAGCGGCTTTATCCTTGGGGCATCATTTGGCCTATGCAGGGGGCATGCTTCCACGATTCAGCTGCGTGCTGTTAGTATGTGTTTTACGATTAATCTAAAGAATGACGCGCCAGATCGACCATCCAATATTAACGTAACACTGCAGCTCTCACACTCTCCGTTTCTCTCTGCTTTCTTTTGTTTTGCTCTCCTTTCCTTGCTCGCCAAGCCCTGCCAACACTCACGTCATTATTTGAGTCGTATCATACTACTCTGCTCTACTTTATCTCCTCCCGTCCTTCTGTCATGACCGTCGTAGGTCCGTCGCAAGCTCAACTATGGCTGCTGGGTCTGCGGAAGAAGGCCAGACAGGCCCTATCAGCGAGCCACTGGCAGTGAACATGGCAATCGCTGGCCTCTTCGCCATAGCTTGCTACAACAGTCTCGAGATCCTCATATCGCTCCTCTGCCGCTTCAAACGTCACGATGGTCTTTATTTCTGGGCTATGATGGTAGCCACGCTGGGGATTCTTCTTCACAGCATTGTCGTCTTGCTGCGCTACTACAGCCTGGGTCCGAACTTTCTCCTCTGCGTCTTGACGTGCGTCGGCTGGTATGGCATGGTCACCGGTCAATCTGTCGTCCTCTATTCCCGGCTTCATCTCATTGTTGAGGATAAATCCAAGACGCGATGGGTTTTATACATGATCATTATCAACTTTTTTATCTTGCAGGTCCCGACAACAGTGCTCTTCCTCGGCACCAACACCAGACACTGGAGCCGCTTTCTCAACGCATTCAACATCTACGAACGCATACAACTCGCAGGATTCGGTATACAAGAAGCTATTATTTCAGGCCTCTACATCTGGGAGACGGCCCGCGGACTTAAACCCATCTTCGCCGTCCGAAAGAAAATGGAGCGCACCCTGATGCGCTATCTCATCATCGTCAACATCCTCGTCATCCTCCTCGATGTCAGCCTCATTATCACGCAGTACATGAGCCACTTCAACATCCAAACAACATACAAGCCCGTCGTTTACAGCATAAAACTAAAGATGGAATTTGTCGTCCTGAACAAATTGGTGTTACTTGTGCAGCACGGCCACTGCAATTGCATGCATATGGTGGGCGAGCTCGAAAACACACCGCCAGATCCTTCACACCTCGAATGTCAATCAATTGGACGAAATTCATCAACGAGAACAAGAAGCGACGCCCCCAATCAGTTGAAGGACGTACAAAATTTTGATATGGATGCGCCGTCGCAATCGGCAGGCCACCACAAGAAGGGCAGGCCATTCACCTTTCACGACCTGAGTCCATTCTGTCAGTACCCTTCCACTATTCTTCTTACCTCGCCTCTTTTCTGACCCTTCAAACAGGATGCATCCATCCATCATCTCATGCCAAAAACATAGTTTAAACCCCAGCGCCTCCCGCGCCCTAATTGAGCTTATCAAAAAGCCATCTGGGTACGACGCTCACCGCTCAGCCACTGTTAGGGTTGTCCCGTCGAGTGCCGAAATTGAAGCCGTCGGCCAGCCATTGCAACCACTAGCCAATTGCACCGCCAATTGAGCAGCCATGGCGGTAAAAAAGCTTCGGCCAGCGGCTGTCTCCTGACTCAACTCACTGACGATCCCGCTAAAAAAAAATTAACTGGTATCGGAACCATTCATCCGATACAATGTAAAACAGGAGGAGGCATATTTGTGAGGACGCAGCGCGGCCTCGCAATCTTGACATAACATTTACAGTACGGTATATTATTGGAAGGAGTTTCGGATTTAAAGGAAGGGGGATTACGGGACCCATATCGTTAGAGGCGAACATTTGATACCCATTGATTCATATACCAACTATGGTTTTAATAAACATATTACATGAAGCTTTCCTTTCTCTTGTTCGTCTTGACAGTGTCGTTCCACTCAAGAAGGAACTTCTGATCATGATTCTGTGCCACACCACGCCAAATTCGAAGCATGTCTTCAACAGGCGGCTGTAGCTTCTTCCCCACGATTCTCATACATGGTTCAACTTTCTTGCTTGTGTACGATACTTTATATCCTGCCACGACACCGACGTTGAGTTCCATTCTTTTTAAACGAGGCATATGAGATGCTGCTCTTCCCGCGGCGCATAGAAAGCTATGTGCATACTCTGCATCGATCGGACCTCTGAACTCATTCGTGTCGAAATTTGATAGGGAGCTTCTTGACTTTTCGTTCGGTTCGCCCCATCTTTCGGGTTTGAAAGCATCGATGTTGGGATTATCTGTATAAGTAACCGCAAGCCATTTGCCCGATGGAGTAATTGCTAGGAGGCCGATTTCGTAGTGTTCTAGCTTGGGCCAGCCAGGGCCAGCGGCGAGTGCTTTTTCAGATGTTCCCATGATGTTCATATCAAAACTTCCGCTTGCTGAAAATCGGACTATGTTGTCTCGTTGTGAGAATTTAAACAACTCTTGGCTGAGGGGGTCATGTTTTTTATCCGGTGGTATTATGCTGGGAGGAGCATATGAATGATCTCGAGGAATTCGTCGAGAATAGCGTAGGTCGAAATTAGAGATGCTCGGTGGTAAGTTAATCAACGAATTTGCGAGCTCTATCTGGCTTTTAGTAGGCAATCAAGGTTGTGCAGTCGATAGGATGACCTACTGGTTCTGAGATCGACTCTTAAATCAGGATTCTTCCACTCTCTATCACTAAGATGAAGTTTGATCTTCTTGAGATGCGGCATCTTATTTGCGATTCTGCATGCTGAATCAGGCGAGAAGAAAATACTCCAAGACACAAGCTCGAAGTTGCATGAAGCTATTACGGGCAGCTCTGGTAGTTCTTCATCCTTGAGATTCAGATCGAGATAGAGAGGCTTGTGCCAACCCGCCTCTAAGCGTTCAGCCTCAGGTTCTTCGATGCAATTGGCGAAACACCATCCGTACTCTCTGGGAACCGGAAAACCCAGTCGTAAGTCGATATACGGTTGCTTGTTCTCGTGAACAGGAGCTAGTTTGAGGAGGCGAAAGAGAGATCGCATGATTGATGCAAAGGTCTTGTCATAGCCTCTTTCTTCAGGAGGGGGAATGTCGTCTTCGTCTGCAAAAAGTACATCCGCAGCGTCGTCTTCTTCCCCTAGCTCTTCCTCCGATTCACTGGCGTTGCTTTCTGCATCATTCGACACAGATGTGGCAGGGTTCTGTCTCGTTCCAGCCTCGGATACAGGTGGCCATGCCCCAATGTCCCCAAACACAATCGGGACATCCCACGGCCACGGAAGAGGTAACGTGATAGGAACGGCAACCGTCCTCACATAACCCAGCCGTCGTTGAGTGAGATAGCCATTTCTCTCCGCCTGTGCCAACCTTTTCGGTGATAGTACAAGGGTTTGAAAAATCAAAGGCTCAAATGCGAGTTGCCAGTCACGCGAAACGGCGGCGAATGGAGCTATGGAGTTCTTCCTCGGCAACGTTGAGGGGACCTTGAGTTTGTCGTGGAGATCCCATACATCAAAGACCTTGTCAAGTTCGATTTGAGGCCCGGAAGCTGCAGCTTCAATCGCTATTAGGGAGAGGATTTCAGCTGATAGTCGCTCCATTCTGGGTCTTGAGAATGATGCGTGGTCTTGACACGATGAAACAGTATCCCCGATATCCGGGCATGAGACCACGTGACGATTTGACGTCACGGGATTCAAACCAAGAGAGCAGCAAAAAGAAGAGAGTTACCAAAGTCAATTGACAGCATTAGCCTTATATATTAGAGAAAATCATATCAATACTTAATAAGGAGATTGTACGCTACGAGGATTACAATTTTCCAGCCAATATTGGAGTCTCTCACGATATCAGGATGAGTAGGACACGAAATTGGATAGTAGTATTTTGAGATGCCGCGTTTGAGTTTTATTAATACATCTTCAATGTTCATTTGACTTACATAGTTTAAACTTTTCATTTTCTTTAATATTATATTATGAGTCTTCTAGCTAACTTACAATTAATCTTTCAATCTGATTATGCATCGGGACCAGGTTCACCAATACTTAAATCTTAGTGTAACAGTTCGTTAGTTTAGTTTAGTATCCCAATCAATCAAAGATTGATCAAGACAACACTGCAAAAAAGCTCTATATATAACACACTTTTGGCATCGTATATAATGCTCTGGAAATCTGATAACCTCTCTATTGCCGCCCAACACAGCCATAGGCTATGCTGAGATAAATTCCACTACGGGTAAAGTGAAAAGAGAAGTGATGTCTTTAGTACAGAGATCAAAGATTAGACTTCAATTTCAACTAAAATTCAACAATAACCTTTTTAAGATGCTACCTTTCTGTCTATAAACTGAGGTGCTAGTAATGACTGGTCAGAGCTTGTCTGACCGTCAAGCGTTACACAAGTTGGGCTTCAGCTGTCTTGGCATGCGATTTTGCCTGAAATCGAGGCAAAGGACTCAACATGCAAGTCGGCATATTCCTGCATTTCGACCCCGGCTGGCGGCAAGAGTGTGATCTTATTGGCAGTCGAGCCTCTCATACAAATCTGACATTTTTAAATCAGGCTCTGGAGAAACTTACACCTTTCATCATCTGACCATCTCGCAGCGGCCCAACCTGACCAGTTGACCACTATAACAAAAATGAATTCATCTACCATTAAGGAACCATGGAATATCTCGGTAGTCAGCAATGACAAACATTTGCTCGAGACACTCCTCGCCCCAGCATGGGTTAGTACTCCCCATGTCAGAGGCTCGATGGACATTCTCCAAAGCTGCATCTTAACGCTTGTTGCGTGCATCTACACAGCTTTGCACCTCGACGTACCCAAGAAAACAACATGGCAATATCTACTATATGAAAAAGTCAAATGGGCCATAATCACCCTGTTCGCCCCTGAAGTCTCTGTATATACCGCTGCCGCACAGCTACAGCATGCCTGGAGACTGAAATCGACTCTCTGTAAAATCCAGAAGCAGAAGCAATCATCGAACTGGACAGCCGAAGCAGACGTAATGAAGTCCCTTATCTCTCCCACACACTTTTCAACTAATTATTTTTTATAGTTCGAGATCAATCTTGAATATGCCTTCTTCATCGTGATGGGGGCCGTTCGCTTCGACGTGCACGATATTATTTCCATTCCAGATCTCGACGAGTCAGCAAAGAAGTTTTTCCCATACTCTAGTGATCGTCGACACTCTATACGGCCGAGTCCAAAATTGATCACAATGTTTGCGGAACAAGGCCATTGGGTTAGAATCCGGAAAGAGGATATCGATGATAAGAGCAAGGCAAATATTATACAGAAAGCCCTTGTTGTCATCCAAGTGTTTTGGATGGTGATGCAGTGCATCGTTAGAGGCGTGTCCGACTTGCCTCTTAGCCTACTCGAAATTCATACAATGGTTCACGTCATATGTGCTGGTTTTCTTTATGCTTGCTGGTTCAAGGTATGCAATTTCTTCTGATCGATTCTATCATTCCAATAGCCTTACAGAAGTACAGAAGCCTCTTAACGTCCAAGAAGCGATCCTTGTCAAAAGAGAAGAGTTGGAGGGAGTCCTCGGCATCGAGCTCCAGAGACAGTTCTATAGTGACATGTCGTACAAACTGGCCCTGTTTCCACCACAACAGCAAATTGGTCAAGCACCCCCCGAAAACATGGATGGAAAACCTATGCGGTGGATTGAACCCGAACCGCAAACCAATATGAGAGTCGGCGATGTGCTCCCCACGGGACTCACCTTATACTCTGCAAATTTGACAAGATTTTACGGTATTGATGACTGGAAATATGAACTTGATCCAGATTGTGATTCAGGTGAATTTTCTTTTCAACTAACAAAGGAGTTTCTGAGGCGCTGGGATGCGATTCTTTCCGCCTTTCCTTTCGACAACCGACAAATATTAGCAGCAGAATCAAACAAAATGAGAATACAGCCACTTGTCCCGCCGAATGACCTAAGGGGAAGATTTGGTGTCGAATCTTACACCATGGAAAACAAAAACCAAGCTCTATACCTCGCACGACTAGGCGAATTCAGAGACTGGTTGAAAACCCATAAGAACGGGCTATTTTGGGAAGGGAGATACATTCTCCATGTCGACCCCCAAATCCATGCAAGCATAATTCACCGTCTTCGGGACATTCTGTTTCTAAGAGAAGTCGCCGGGTTATTATTGCTCGCCGTGACCCTTTCCGGCCTCTATGGCGGCGTTCACTTGGCAGCATGGCGATGGGATTTCCCTTCCTATGTTGAAGAGGTATTATGGAAGCTCAGCTGCTTTCTTGTCGCTTGCTCATTGCCTAGTTTAGTCCTGGTGCTTCTTGTCTACAGCTTCTGTCTAGGCGTGCTCAATTTCTTTCAGGGGATGTTTATGGAGAGATTGGAGAGCCATAATTTCACAAAGCGGCGTTTCAGAGGAGTCGGAATAAACCCTGTTTTTTTAATTGTCATCCTGACGATAGTACTGGGGTCAGCTGTTCTGGGTATATGCTATATTCTCGCGCGGGTTTTCATAATCGTGGAATCTTTCATCAGTCTACGCTATACTCCTGTTGGCGTGTTTCTTACTCTGCAATGGGTTGAGATATTTCCTCACTTTTAGGTCATTCTTGGTAGAAGGCATCGAAGTCTGATATAACTTGAGAAGAGGAAAAGAACGGAATTGATGATTCGTTTTCTACAGTCATTGCAGGGTATATCTTTAGGCATAAATCGAGTTATAAACAAGATGCGTGATGATATTGGCAGTCCAGATAAAAGTCATAAGTCGGAGCACAACCTGGAAAACTTGAAAAGGAGGGAAGAGAATACATGTGAACAGAAGAGTTTTCTGGATAGTCTACGTTCTGAAATGTAGCCAGAACTAATACAATATCGTATATCCCCACATACCGCTCGCATACTTTTGTCTTCGGATCTTGCGTCTCCCATCGGGCAAAACCTCGATATACTCATTCAACCCTGGTCGATATCCAAGCTCCTTCTGCTTCTGTTTGGAAATATTCTCAGCTTCTTTCTCTGCTGCAGTAGGTGGCCGAGTTGGTAAGGGCACTTTGCGTCGTCGGGCATCCTCGACAGCAAGGTAAAAGCCAAGGTCATCTTGTATTTGTCGTAGTTGATCAGCCGATAACGAGGACAGCTGCTTCTGTATGATATTCGAGCTGCTTGACGCTGAAGGCGTGGTTGGTGAACCTTGGTTGTGGACAAAGCCAGGGAGGTCATCGCGAATGCGCTCGCAGGTCCAACAGTGACAGTATTGGTTATCAACTGGGGGAGAGTCTTCAAAATCGAATAATATCTTCGAGTCTTCTTTTGAATCTTTGGTTGACTCACCGACTTTACTCAAGAAGGCCTTGTATTGTCTTGGATATAACCGATGCGTGCGCCAAAACAGTTGAACACGAAAAGGTTGATGCTCTACAACATCTCCCTCAACTGGGCCGGGATTTCTCAGGTGAAAGTCCAGATATTCTGCGCCAGCTCTAGCCAAGGACCCTTGTATGGTAGGCGAGCGTATCCATAGCAGTTGGTGAGAGTTTTCAATGAAGCTTTCGTGCCTCTTGACCTCACTTAACAGATCCGTCTCAATGCGCACATTTCCAAGGTCTGTGTAAGCAGGAGGGCCCTTGAGGTATGTGAGGATATCGCACGATTGAGAGGATATGTTAGTAAATAGCCTCTGGGCGGAGCGCGGCAGTGAAAATTCCATCTTGTCCATGTCTATGACATCGCGAATGGCGGGCCAAGGAAAGCAGATATTTTCCAAGCGTGCCGCATTGGTACCTTGGGCTTTGCACGCAGCATCGTATGCGTTTGTATTTAGCATGAGCGCATACCACACCAATAGTAAGTCCAATGGTGGCAGATAGTCTTTGGTAAGCTGGAGAGTGGCTTTGTTCCCGCCATGATGCGAGTAAGCGTTGGCATGGTTAAGCACCAAATCAATGCTTGACCACCAGGCTGTGAATCGGGTAACGGCCAGTTTGATTAGAACATCCCATTTTTGAGATTCTGGGAGTGGTGTGGACTCTGTAGGTGACGCGAGCCCCGAAGCCTTGATGCTATCGTATGAAGGTGGCTGAACAACCTCAACATCGAGAGCGCTAGCACTGGCTTTGAGGTTGCGGAAGCATTCAAGCAAAGCCAAGTGCACGGCGGCATGGCTGGCGTCGGGATATGCCAGAAGTGTCTCGATGCTCTCGGTTTCAATCTCAGTTTCAGAGGGAATGGAGAAGACGTTGGAAAAGACTTTTGGATCGGGGATTATCGTCTGCTTTCCACCAGCTTGTGAGGCTTTGTATGACGATGGCAATGTCCATGTGTGAGGATCGGTGCTGACATCGACATCGTCTTTGACTTTTGCGCTGCTGCGGAAGTGAGCAAAGAGAGGCATTGAGAATGAATTGCTGAGAAGAATTAGCCGAGAGACCTTCTACGAATGTCTGATAACGAAAGAGGGCAAAAAGCGCGGGTTCAAGATTTATTGAATCAGATGACATGTTAGCCTGGCGTTCTGCCTTGGTCAATTGCGCCTCATCCTGGAGGCGAACAAACGACCCAACCCGCCAAGCCACCCAACTAAAAAAGCTTAAACCGGATAAGCATGAATAACTGATTTTGATATATGCAGGGCATGCATGCCTCATCGGATATTAAATGACGTTATGATCTTGAAATTTGGGTCTTTGGTGATATTAACACCCTGCTGAGAGGTGCGTGGGAAGTGCCAGCTCGTTCTCGGCCGTGGCCATAACAGGTTCGTGCATGATATAAGATCTCAAAGTTGCTTGATTATATTAGATATTCTTATTCTATGTTCGTCTATATTCCCTAGATTTCCTGGTTCTCGATTGGATATGTTTGGTTCGAGGCGTCTACATACACGTCGTTAATCTCTTGTTGGAACTGGCCATGCACACGTCGGGCCAGCGATGTCATTATACTCCTGCTCAGCAGCTCAGGTGTCTTGTGCTTATGTTTCCAGTTATGACTGACAAACAGTCCCTTACACTCGCATTTCCCATCAACAGAGTACTCATTGCCGTTTGCGTGAGTACACGGTATGCTCTTAACATCGTGTGTTCTGTTGAATTCGTAGCGGATGTAGTACGAAAAGGCCATCTGCTCATGCGCCCATTTGCGGTTCCACTTGTCGCAGCCGGGAATGCTTCTCGGACAGTCCTCCCACCTTGCGAACATTTGTTGTGTGCGCTGACTGTTTTGTGCAATGGCGAAGCCTGTGTTGAGGATGAGATTGCCCTGCGGGTCGTAATCCTGTGCCCAGTCGAGGTCATAAGCCATAGCGATTAGGGTTTCTGGTCTGTAATCCCATAGATTCATGAGCCATTCTATTGGTAAGCCGAGGTGGATGAAGACGGCGTCCGAGTCTAGCGAAATGACAAAATCGTGGGTCTTGAGGGCCTCTTTGACAATTGCAGGCTTGACCCAGGTACCATGTCGATCAGGGTAGTCGGCTGCGCGGACCAACCGGTAATCGTACCCATGAATCATGGCTGTTTCACATGTAACTATTAGCAAAGCAACAACAAGGTTCAGCCATGTGATAACTCGTACCATATATGTAGTGATTCAGATGGCCTCCGGTTCTTCCAGGCAGAGTTGGCCAATCCGGGGGGCATTCATTCAGCATTGTATTCTCTGTCTCTGCACTGAGCCGAGTATCTGTGTCGATGAGCACGACTCTTCGTCCAAGAGGCTTCTTCCAATGCATCTGGTCGGCTGGTACTTCGAAACGCTGGCCCTTGTCGGTGACGAACACTCTCTCTGTGATTGGGTGGACCATTGGCTTCCATAGCTCCGCCAGCAGTCTAGGAAGCGCCAGGTCCTCGTTTTTGGTGCTGTTCTGTGCATGTGCTCCTACTCGAGGTTTCTTGTGACAGTTGGTTTTAATAATATCCGAAGGTCGAGGTTCGGGAGGTGGAGGAGCAGGCTTTGAGGGAGCAGGCTTCGCGGGAGCGGGAGCCGCTTTTTGGGGAGCTGTTGTTGAGGGAGAATGATGCCTAAATAATCGTTAATAATTGTTCTGTCATAATTGAAGGTGAACTTACAATGGAGAAAGGGAGTACAGGTAAAAGAAAAATAAACAGGCGCTGAGACTAAGGATAGACAAAATCCATATTGCGCGTCTGGGACCATTCGGGAGCCCCATGTTCCGTTTCCCTCCAGATGAAAGAAAGATTCGCGAAATCGAAGAAAACGTTGCCAAGCAAAAACAGAAGAACAAAAAGAACAAGCCAGGAAAACGGAGAGGGACGGATTGGATGATTTAAAGAAAGACACTTGGACCTTATTTAGGGTGAGATCCAGGGGCTAAGCTGCTAAACTACGCTACGGGAGGCTTCGTTAGCCCTACTGACCTGATCTACGACCTGTCATGAATGGGCGCCCTGCAAGGGAAAGGCCTAAATCTTGGACGGGGGGATTCCATGTCAAACGAGCTGGCCAATTACAAGGTCTGTCTCGTATAATCCCACAAATTTGGTGGCAGCGCAAACTGAGCTGGAATAGGAAACTTCCGGCTTATACGAGTGGCGTAATTTCCTCGGGGCTCAAGCCTCAAGCTGTCTTTTGAAATGTTCTAGACCTGTCGACTGGCCGTTTGGTCCAAATATTGTTGACCATTAGGTGGGGGACTCTCGGCAGAGGGTCCTACGTGCCAGTAAAACAGCACCAGTCAGGCCTGTGCTTATGAGAGACTGCACGTAAGATGCAATGTATTGAAGTTCTTCTAGGATAAAAAATAATCACTACGTACTATGTATGTATCTCTTGACAAAGTCTTTCATTTTAAAACATGGCTTCAATGGTGTCAACCTTGAAACTGTTTTATAAGGCTGATGGGACCCGCGGCAAAAGGTGGAACCATGTCTTCACAAAAAAACATCCCCTGTCCCATCACAATCTCTGTCATTCGTAATTCCAGACTGAATCCCGTAATTTCAAACTCAAACCCAAGCTAAGAGGCTGTGAGCCTGCTACGCCTCCTTTGTTATGCATCGAGGCTTAGGCTTAGCGCAACGGCTTACGGTCAGGCCAATTAAACTGGATCATTTATTCTTGGGTAAAAACCTCCGCAACTATGGTTAAAAGTCTATACGGACTATTCCCCTGTCATTTGAAGAACCGGTGTAGTTTCTTATTAAAGTATACGATTTTTTTCACTGAAGGGTTAAAATCTCAAAAATGGGATTCCCCTATTGTGTTAGTCTCTCAACAGCAAGTACCAGATGCCAACAAGTTATGTAATGCCGACGACAAACTGTCTGCAACTGCAATTCCTTCTGCCCTATCGAAAAACACAACCAAGGGAACCCCCGGTGAAAGACCGAAGGTTGGCAGACAGAATACCCAATTGGTATCAGAGGAACACATCCTTTAAGTACCAGTCATTCAAGACGGCTGTTCTGCGCGGAGAACTACTACTTAATAAGGTTGTTGTATAAAAGGCACTTCAAGCCCCAAATATTGAAAAGAACACGTCTTCTCACACCTGAGCGTTATTCTCAACCCCTCACATCTTCCCAATACAAAGCCTTTGGCTGAAAGGTTAGACCTTGCAGACGCGGAGAACACCCTTGACGATTTTATCTGATTTGGATTTGGCATTGCGTGTCCTCTTAGTCGAACAGATTCAGATCTGAAATGGAGATATCTGCTGAACTCTCCGATTCCGCTCTTTTGATAGTAGATGGTCACACACGAGGAATCGCTCTCTTGGTACCACATATCTCGCATGAGTCTCCATTGCACCTCAATGCCCATGGTGTTCGTACGAGGGGCGTTCGTCCAGGCGCTGGTTGGCAAGCCAAGACTCGTAGACCATCAAAATCCTCAACCCTGTTCCGATTGCTATACTCTTGTCGTAGAGCATCCATCATATCAAAGGCACTTTCTGTCTCGCCGTCGGTGATCTCATCATTGCCGACAAACCAGAGTGGCCCGACGTCTTCTCTCTTGACTTCAGTGTAGATGAAGTCACTCGAACGAAAGACTTCTCTTGCTTCCTGTACACTCTGCTCGGCTTGCGTTTCGTGATTGTATTCAGCGCCTGTTTGTGGCATATCGGGAGTGGATTGTTGGACTTGGAGTAGTCGGTAGTCGATGAACCAGATGGTCCTTGCTGCACTAATGAACAATAAATCCATCATATCAACGATCTCTTCAAGACTCAGTCCCAAGCCTTTCTGTCGATAATGTATCTTCCGGCCTTTGAGTGTATCCAATATCGACTGATCATAGTCAAACGCGATGTCATCTCCCATGAAGCTAGTCTTGATATCTGGGTCAATATCGTGTCTATAGTCAAAGACCGGGACAAAGACATTTACACGAAAATGAAACCAGTCTACATCACTTAGAAACCTAGGATCAAGGTGTATGAGATCCTTATCTAAGTCGATGGTGATATGCTTGACGACACCATCGTCATCGTTGTAAGATGCCGTATGGGCGGCACCCTCTTGACCGAGATATTGGCCTGGTGTTGCTGTGCGTTTTGGATGAAAAGGAGACTTGACGTGCGACCACCATTCGTTTTTATTGAACCGTCTTTCCATCGCCTGACGCGACTCTTTACACACAGTCCAGAGAGAGCTGTCGGTCAAGTAGACAGAATCGTTTGGGTTGCCATCTCTGTCATGAGTCGGTATGGCTAGTGAGAATCCGGACGAGACATTCACAGATTTGTATTCCAATGACCCGGTGCGTAACAAGTGGAGGAATCTCCCCGGTATGTTGTGTATTGAGTTTGCGTGATTCAGGTGGTAATCGGCAAAGAAGAAGCGGTGAATATGACGATCTCCCGGGACTGGGCGGACGGCAGCTTCCCAAATAAGGATCTGGATCTCCTTTGGGAGGTTTAAAAATTGTGGAAAGGTATCAGGCGCCATTGAGAACAGGATGGAGAAGGCTTTATCTGATGGACAAGAAGACTGGAAGAAATCATGACTGCACTGTCTGTGAATACTGTGCTGACATATGACGTAGCTAATCTAATTATATGCTGGATGACATCTCATTGGATGGTGGTAAGGCTTGAGCAGGGGACTAATATTCGTATATCGTTTATATCGTCGCTCATCTCACATGCAGAATCACTTGAAACATCAACATTAAGGTATCACCACTACTGAAGGATATTAAACCAACAGAGAGGTCTGCAACTACATAGTCTATGAATCATTCATCTTGAAGATCTGCCGATTAGTTCTTATCCTATTCTGGCCTTGAATCCGACGCTACCATTCTCCGATTTACCGCGCGGGTGTGACGTGATCAACAATTATGCCCCATCATTTAGATGGATCACCAAAGTCTATATATGTATGCACTGGAGGAATCAATTCTTCTCGCGCGCGGCTGTGTCCCTATATCTAAGCTGGCATCAGACTTCACCCTCAGGTAATCCTGCCTCCCACAACATCGGCCTGGGATATTCTACGTGTCCAAAACTCAATCAAGGCAGAAAATACACCCTCTCCGGTGATTCGCTTCTACTTACTCAATCATACCATCTTGTCTTAACTTAAGAACAATGGGTGATCACGTAAGTTTAGCTATGTTGTAATGCTATATGAGCGAATAACTGATATCGCCAAAGGTGGATGAGATTCGGCTCAAGCCTACCAAGGACGGGTCTTTTATTCGTCCCGAGAGTGCTTTTCGAAATTTCATCTCGAATAAACAAGGCTCCCAGTTTCCAGCGGAGAAGAATCGTTATGTTCTCTATCTTAGCCCAGGATGTCCATGGGTACGTTGCCACTATACCTCAAATTCCACACATGCTAACATATACCAAGTCTCACCGTGCCATGATTGTCAGAAGCCTCAAAAGACTCGAAAACATAATCGACATGTATATATGTTCACTTCACATGGGCAAAGACGGATGGTTCTTTCACGATGACCCAGAGGCAGCCAAATATGGCGTCCTGCCTCAGGACCCTCTTTATGGGCTTGATACCCTGAAGCAGCTGTATCTCAAAGCCAATCCCGATTACCAGGGCCGATACACTGTACCAATCCTCTGGGATAAGAAGACTCA
Source organism: Fusarium verrucosum (assembly GCA_013623715.1). Classification (NCBI taxonomy): domain Eukaryota; kingdom Fungi; phylum Ascomycota; class Sordariomycetes; order Hypocreales; family Nectriaceae; genus Fusarium; species Fusarium verrucosum. The sequence continues at coordinate 53,671 of JABFFJ010000014.1, forward strand.
TACCATGGTGAGCAACGAGTCTAGTGATATCATTCGGATGTTCTACACCGAGTTCGACCACCTTCTGCCCGAGGAGGATCGCGAAGTCAATAGACCTGGAGGTGGTTTATACCCTGAAGGTTTACGGGAGGAAATTGGCGGAATCAACGAATGGGTTTACGATACAGTCAACAACGGCGTCTACAAGACAGGCTTTGTCATGTCTCAAACTGTCTACGAAGAAAATCTCGACAAAGTATTCAAGTCGCTCGACCGTCTAGAGAAAATCCTTGATAAAGGACCATTTCTTTTAGGTGATCACATCACCGAGGCGGACGTTCGTCTGTTCCCAACCATTCTACGGTTCGATGTTGCCTATGTCCCAATCTTCCTCTGCAACCTTGGTACCACTGATGATGTTTCACGCTGTGCTATCTAACCTGGAGTATGTATTGACAAAGCTCTCCTTGGTGATGCTTTACTGGTTCCGTGCTCCTAAACCAAATTGTGATACATATCAACCTCCCCAGCTGGCCTTGGCCCTTGTACTTGACTGGCAATGCTCCAAGTCTGAGAACACTCAGCTAAGCAATTAACTAGATAGCTCTGTTCCTCAGGAATACCAAACTTTTCGATAGAGCGAGAGGCCTGTATGGTTGCATATATAAGTATGAGTGGTGAGTGGCAAAGACCGTATTGAATTTTGTAAACACGGACTAGGGCAAGGATGTCTTGAGCTGATGATATGCAGAACCGACGTGACGTTTCTCGAATTGATTCAACGTTTCCAAGAGTAGCCGCTTCATAGTTCAGAGCAATACGAATACTGCTATAAAGGAGACTAAAGATAAATATCAATCAACATGCTGAATTCAAAGCTTGGGTTCACAGCGGCTTACTGAAGGGTTGTTACAGCCGGTGTTATAGTCCCACCTGAGGACCATTTATTCCATTTTGAAACCTGCGGTAGCGAATCTCTCCATTTCAAAAGCTCAAGGTTAAGGCTGTCAAGAACACTTTGACGCGTAAAGATATCTGTTTGTGTTCGAGGCGTTCGAGGAGAAAAGAGCGTAGTCATCATCTTCTCGACGATTTTGTAGAGGCGGATTTGTTCTTTTAGAAACGGTATGTTTGACAGAATTCGAAGTTCTTCTGGATCTTCGCCAAACCCAACAGGGCGCCAGTATTCCATTCCGGGTCCGTCACTAACAATTTACTTAGCTGACTTGATTAGGGGATATGGTGAGGTTCTCACGTTATGAATTCCAAAAGGTCAACTTCGGCACTGTCATAGGCTAGTTGAACTGGCCTTCCCAGTATTAAGCTGATTAGTTTGTCCGAGATATAGCAACCCCAATAAATTCTGCGACGAATTTCAATGTCCTCGCTTGTAATGATTGTCGAGTCGTGGGGCAACCAATTCATTGGATCGCTTTGAAATCCTAGATCTTGGGCCATACGAAAAGCAATACCTTTTATTAGTTAATCAAAGCGTATTTCTGCCGACCGTGTAGTAACTCAAACCTGAGAAGGCCCATCCCTTGGATACGTTTCCGCGGCCAATTTCAAAGAATGCTAGGCAGAGGAAGGATTGTACTGTTGGGATAGAAGGACGGCTGAGACCTGACACCATGACAATGCTCTCAGCTGCTTGAAAGAATTGCTCACTGATATTTTGTTGTTCTTCAGTTTCAGACATAAGGAGTCCAAGTGCGCAGACGGACAGAAGAAGTGCCGATGACCAATATTTGCAACCTTTGCGCTCTCCAAAATGATCTCTCAGAAATGCCTCTCGGTAGACAAACATGAAATGGGGATACTGCCATCGAAAGAACTGTTGCAAGGCCTTGAAGACCGTGTCATCTCCCAACTTAATGCCAAAGTGGTCCATGACGTGGTCGAAATTGGATTCTGCATATATGCTTTGTGTTGGATTTGGATAACTCTCACTGGTAGAGAGGAGGTCACTGTTGAAAATACTGGTGGCGCCATGATAGATAAGTGATCCTTCTGCGTCTGGCTTCAGACGGGCTCGCGCTGAGGTATCAGGCCGAGTGGTATGTTGCTGAGAAGAATCTACATTTGAAACCGTCTGCACGGGGGTCTCAGTCGGAACAGTGGCAGGTGGACCAAGCAATTCATCTCGGCGAGAAGTTGAGGCTTCTCTCAATTCCTGGATGAAAGCTTCTAATGAAGCCACCCGGCTCTCTAGGCCAAGGGTGTATTCTGATGATGGGGGATTCCGTCTCTTGTCAACTTGTGAATATTCGCACAGAGTACGTGCCGTTACACAACTGTCGCATGGTGTTGTACGAGTGCATCTCACCTAATTCTTTGAGCTTACAGTATCTCCATTGGACTCATATGACTTGCACTCACCCTACGATATCGACAGCGTTTACAGCTGGGCTCTTGGTGTTAGTTGGGTGAATGACAGTCTTTTTCCAGTTCAGGGCTCTTACGAGAGTTCTTGTTTACCGGAATGGGGTATCATTTTGCCATGAGCTGTTACTCAAGGAGTTCTTTATTGCAATTGACCGTTTCTCAATGCATGACTTTAGGAACTAAGATGCGATATCACAGAGTTATAAGAAGAGGGGGTTGAAATCAAGTTGAAGCGGTGGGTCACCCTCTTGATAGGTATAAGTGCTTACCAAATCAAGTCAGGCGCAAGCGCTTAGAGTGAAAACAGCCGAGGATTCTTGGTTGCTATAATTTTTATTGTATGTCGTATTTGTGGTTTACAGAATCGCGGCATACGACACAAATTATTTTCAATATTTGCTATGTTTACTGATTTTAATCTCAGGTAGCTCAAGTTACATGTAAAATGAGTGTATGGCTAACGACTGAAACGTTGCATCTTCTGTATTGAAAAAACGAGTCAAGACCATAAAGAACAACCTTATCCAAACAATGATTCCTAGCCATACTAAGCCAGGGCCGTCAAAGCATAATAGATTATCAGGTCAATCATCTCGGGTTTCTTGGCGAGCCTAGTTCGGGATTTCCTTGCCGACATCTAAAATTAGGAGCGCCATAGCAAATTTCAGGGTAGACGCATTGAAATCAGTTGAACGCTATTGGATTGTTCTCGGGCCCTGCATCTTTAGCGTCTTTTGCCCAAATCTATCCCCTTGTCTCGACCTCGAATCTAGTCATACGGAACCACCGAAGGCTTTTAAGCTGAAAAGAGGGCGATTAATGCATGCGCCCTGACGCTAATTCAGACACGGGTTCTCGTATTCCCCAAATTTGGCCTGGAAGGGAGAGTTTGGGCTATGTTGGGAAATAGTGTATAAGATGGCATCGTGCCATTCTTTATTACATACAGTTGCTTGCAACCATCCAATTCTTCCCAAAATGAAAGGCTCAGCTACCGTCGTCGCCGCTGCGCTTGTTCCCTTTACTGCTGCGTCCCAGCTTGTCTGGCCCTCAAAATGGGATGAGATTGAGGATCTCTCTACCATGATGGGAGGATATGGCAAGCGTGGTTTTGTGGATGGTGAGTCTCACGAGTTCACCAACATGCCCGTTTGGTGATACATACATCTGCATATGAATTGCTAGCAACACTGGAGGAATCATTGAATTAATTGCTGACTTCATGCAGCTGTCATCACCTGCTCCTTTGGTAGCAACGAGAAAGGACGTCAAAACTCGGCCGAATGGATCCGAACAGCTTTCCACGACGTCGTCACACACGATGCTAAAGCAGGAACTGGAGGATTAGACGCGTCAATTTACTGGGAGACCAAACGACCCGAGAACCCTGGAGCTGCTTTCAAAAACACCTTCGGCTTCTTCAGTGGTTTTCATAGTCAACGCGCCACTGCCTCGGATCTCACAGCTCTTGGTACAGTTGTAGCGACTGGCGCTTGTTCGGGACCTCGCATTCCTTTCAGAGCTGGTCGCATCGATGCATACAAGGCAGGACCTGCAGGCGTTCCTGAGCCATCGACTAATCTGAAGGATACATTTGCCGCTTTCACCAAGGCCGGCTTTACCAAGGAGGACATGACTGCTATGGTTGCTTGCGGACATGCCCTTGGTGGTGTTCACAGCGTTGATTTTCCCGACATCACCGGAATCAAGGCTAATCCCAATAATGATATTTCCGTTCCCTTCCAGAAGGATGTCTCCAGCTTCCATAACGGCGTTGTCACTGAGTTCTTGGCTGGCACATCCAAGAACCCCTTGGTCGTTGCCAAGAACAACACTCTGAACTCCGACAAGAGAATCTTCAACAATGACAAGACTACCATGAAGAAGCTTTCTACCAAGGCTGGCTTCAACAAGATCTGTGGCGATGTCTTCACCCGTATGATCGACACAGTCCCCAAGAGTGTCAAGCTGACCGACGTTATCGAACCCTATGATGTCAAGCCTTATATCACTCAGATGTTTCTCACCAGTAAGGGAAAGATTCATCTCACGGGATCCATCCGTCTCAAGATTTCAGAAGGCACTGGACGAAACGCAGATGATCTCGCCGTTAAGCTTGTTTATGCTGACAGGGGCGGTAAGAACAAGGTTACTGTGTCCACGACCCGCGGTGCCTGGCAGGATGGAATTTCTTCCAGTGTTTTTGACTCCTTTGTTTCGTTCGAGTTTGATACTCTCATCGACGCCAAGTCTGGTATCAGCAAGTTCTGGGTCCAGGAGATCAAGCCTTCGACCAAAGCCACCAAGATGCACGATAACCAAAAGACTGGTGGATACAAGCTCGATGACACCGTCCTGTATCAAATTACTCAGTCTTGCTTTGACCCGGACAAGCTTGCTGCCGGTTCCGCCCCTCTCGTGATCACAGCCATGGTTCGTGACAACCGTGCCAAAGATCCCCTAACTTTGCGAGCCACGAACAAGGTGCCTATCAAGGGGGTTGATGTTCCCAAGTTCCAGACTGAAGTGGTCAACTTCAAGGCTACTGGCAAGAAGCAGAGTGGATGGACTGCTTTCCAGGCCAAGACTTCCACAAAGGATCAGTCTCTAAGGTTCGACATTGCTCTTGGCGGAAGTCCTGCTGCTGGAGTTGAGTTTCAGAGCCTTAACGGCATACCTGCAAAGTGCTCATAGCCCCTCAGTACAAACATGCGATACGTAGCTGTTGGGGTCTACATAGCAAAGTGCTTGATCTAATGTCACCATTTCAATGTGTTTCTAGGCCCTTTTCAGTATTTTAGAGTTATAGAAGACATAGAATATACATATATTACTCTTCATCCTGGTCGGTGACTACACCACCTAATCATCGGTATTCAAAGATCACCATCCAACCTCATCCCCTGGTGAGAAATCATTGCTTTCTGCCTTGGAGCCTGGTCGTGTTACACAGTAAGTAAGCAATACAAGGCTTTTGGTTCACAAATTTGAGAGGCACGGAGTTCTGACTGCATATACGAACTTCAGCTTCGTTGGGGCGGAAGCGTCACAAAATTGGGGACCCGAGACTTCGTGTTTGGATGTTGTGGGCGGAATAGTAGCACTGCCTTGAAGGCTTTACGACATGGCCACCATATGAGCAACCAGCCCGATACATATTGTAGTAAGCCAATACTTCGAGGCTTCTCTCCGTTTACCTGGCAGCATTCCGACTATCCTACTTCGGAAACTATAACGAATCGTGATACCGTGACACTATGGCACAGACGTGTACACACACACACTAGTCGAAATGTCAAAGTTACACACTTCACAGCCCGTAGATATTAGACCAGTTGCAATCTGCATCGTTCGAAACAAATTATCTCCCCTTTCTTGTTTAGACCTTTGCTTGAAATATTCTCTATAACAACATGTCTCGACTCGACAATAACACCGAAATGCACGCAATTGGAATGAACGCAGAAGGGCATACTTCGGATCCTCTTATGCTTGAGTACCTAAGCGGTTCAAGTAGTGAGACTGCCCTCCATGCACCATCAAAGAGTTCAAAACTGGTTCAACATGATCTCCCTCTCCAGAACTCTGGTGTTCATTGGGTCACACCTGTTACTATCATCGGCCTCTTTATTGTGGGAGTCCTTTCTGCCCTCGCTCATCATCTTTACTACAAGTCCCTTCATCAAAAACCCTCAACTGAAGAATCTCAGGAGTGGGCAGTTCGAATTGGAACTGGTTTGGCTTTCCTAGTCAAAATGTGCTTTTGTGCGAGTGCTGCTATGGCATATCAACAGTACTATTGGACTATTTTACGAACACGCCATATTACGATCAAGGGCATCAATAACATTATGGGTCTTTTATCAGATCCAACCTGCGTTCTGAATGTTGATGTGTTTCAGAATGCATTCTCTTGTATTCCTATAGCCCTTATTATCTGGTAACATACATCCCCTCGTTAGATTCGAAAAACGCTGAAATTGTGACAGGGGTATCCCTTTGTCCGCCATAGCTCCCCCGGCCAGCCTTACTACTGGTATACAGGTCTCGAAGACTCAAACCGATTATGTTCCATTTGTAAATTGGACTTCACTTTCATACATGCCCGAATACCTAGACTCCGGAGGTGCAGTTCAGGGAACTTACAGAACGGTTGCAGCTGCTATATACACCAACGCGATCATTCCTATGACGCCAAAATACCAGAACTTCAATTATTCCCTGACGTTTTTGGGCCTCGATTACGATGTGGAAATGTGACAAGCCAATACATCTTTGAGCAGCTTGGACTTCAAGGCCAAGGGAGATGGTATGGCGAGAAAGCAGAAACGTGGTACAATGCCACTTCGCTCGTGGATTTATTCGATATATATATTTATACACCTCAACGGAATCTCACTTGTGAAACTTGGAACACGAGTTATACGGCCACTTTTACTTTTGTCAACGGCGTACAACAGACAGATATTTCGAATGTCCATTTTCACCGCCGGCCATATGTGTACCACGGAAATGTACCTACTGATGAATCAATTGTAGGGGAATATTATGGCTACGGGGCATGGCACATAGTATTGGGCTCAAACCTGAAAGGATATGCAGTAAAAACGCCCATCATACCGGGACTCGCCCGGTATGACATCACCAGCAAGGCTCTCGAGACCGCTTTGGCAGGTTGCCCTGAGCTGAAGGGACTAAGAGGAGGAGAGCATATGGGTGACCCAGTTAGGTACAAGTGCCCTGGGAGTTCCTTAGAAGAAGCTATTGAGGTCTTAAGCGAGAAAGCAACATTGAGCTTCTTTGCAGATAACACGTCAGTTCATAAATCATCTTTGAAACACTGAATCAGAGTTGTAATATTTCTAGGACGTCACGCAAGACACCAATAACGATATCGACCTCGCAGCTGATATACTTTTACAGAGCCCAGCCTCTATTGATATCTTACTCTGTTGCCATAGGTGCTACTTTATTTATACTGGCTACTGGACTTTACGCTTTATCGACCAATGGCGTAAGTCACAGCAGTTCCTTTTCTGGAATTCTTTGCACCACAAGAAACCCCGAGCTGGACGTCCTCACCGATGGAAACTGTTTTGGCTCTCGGCCACTGAGTGATGACCTGGGGTCGAAGAGACTCCAATATGGACTATTGAAGTCGGACAATGAGGCAGATAAGATGACGACATATGCAGCGTTTGGAACACCAGGCTCTGTTGTTCCATTGAAGAAGGGTATGATGCATATAAGACGACGGTGAAGATTGAATCTCATGGGAGAGCTTAGGTTTATAAAACCTTTAACCTCAAGGTACCCTGAATTCTTGAGGTTTTGCTTTTGGATCTGCAACATGGAGTAACATCTTGAACGTCAAATTATAGGGTCAAATTTCAGACAATTTATGAATGATAATTGAATATTTACTACAACTTGCTAGACCTCTGAGGAATAGCAGCAATTGCTTCCATCTCCACGTGCGCACCCTTGAGCGGCAACTGCGCAACAGCCACGCATGTTCGGCTCTGCCCGTCGTTATCAGCACCACGCCATCACACAATAGATGAGATAGACAGCGACTTACAGGCTTAGGATCAGTAATGAAGAACTCAAGGTAAGCTTTGTTGACCTCTGCGTAGTGGTCCATGGTTAAAACAAAGATGGTTACTTTCAAAGCATTGTGAAGACTTGTCCCAGCTTTATTTAGGATTGCATCAAGGTTCTTGAGGGCTTGTGCCTGTGATGGTAGTAAGAAAATGAAGAGGTGTTTCAGAATGAAGGACAGACTGTCTGATGATAAGGCCCCTCAGCTAGTTGTCGAGTCTGAGGGTCCATTCCAAATGATCCTGAACAATAGACCGTTCCATTATGGATAATAGCCTGCGAAAGATGAGGACTCGGGGCAGGCGCGTCGGTAGTCAGAACACCTGTTCGAAGAGTCATGATGAATTATTGAAAGGTCGAAGGGGGGTTCTTGAGATGGAATACAATATAATTTGGGTGAAGTCTGAGGTTTGTGGTTTATCAGACTTATAACAAGACCAGATATCGTGACTTATAGTCTACAAGTCAACAAGACAAGTGTCCGATTTTCGGAGAGAGTTCGGAGAGGTATTTTCTTTTTGGATTCAACCAAATGCCGGAGATGAAATCTTATCAAGATACTCCATGCTAATGCAACTCCAAGGCAGCTAGATCTCCCCGCATGATCCACCATCAAGGGGAATGGAGGTGGATCTCCGTCGTCTAAGACAAGATGGTGTCCAATCATGGCCCAGCGGACACCTCCCTCCGTGTCAAATTACAATGCCAAAGTGCACTTCAGCTTCAATATGTAAGTTGGGGCCTTCAGTATTGGCGAGACGGTTCTGTCATTGGGTTGAGCACAATGGAGGCTTTGGAACATGGAGCCAAATTCATATTGATGACACAGGTTTACGTGTACCATACGATATCATAGATGGGATTAGATAGGTCGGTGTCGTCCGGCAACACGACCTTTCTATAAGAACACTCGTCTGCCTTGAAATTCCATCCCTTTTCATTCTCATTCATCTACATACAGTTAACACGCTCAGGCTATCAATGTCATCCTGTATCAAGCCTACCCTATCTAAAATGCCCCGCCAACATGATACTATTGTTGTCGTCGGGTATGTAAAGAGTTTCCCCTCTTGAAGTCACTAAGCCGATAACATACAAACCTTCCATCTGCATAGCTATGAAAGAGGTTTACTGACGTTCATGCGTACAGTGCTGGAGTCATTGGACTTTCAACGGCCCTCCGAATCCAAGAACAAACCCTGTCAAAGAAAACTCCACCATCCATCGTTATAATCGCCCGAGAGTTCCCCGGTGACACTTCCATCAACTACGCCACACCTTGGGCTGGTGCACACTACCGCCCATGCCCTGGAAATACCCCTCAACTTCTGCAAGAAGCAGCGTGGGCGCAAAAAACATATGATGTCCTTGACAGCTGGTCTGATGAAGACAAACTCACTGCAGGCGTTGAATTCATGCCTGGGGAGGAGTTCTTCGAAGACCCTGCTCCGGAGTATTTTGATGTCGCTAAGAATGTGTCTCGTTCGGCTTATGCTCACCTTGTTTCGGATTTTAAGCTCTTTGATAACCAAGGCCTAGCAGCCAAAAGCAACGGCACTCCAGGTGCCCTGAAATTGGGTTTCCGTTATCGAACGTACTGTCTTAACAGTCCTGTGTATGCTTCTTTCCTGCAGCGTAGATTCCTGCACAGGGGCGGCCATTTGAGACAGTACACTCTCGCATCACTTGAAGAGGCCTTTTCTATTGAGAATTCCGCCTCTGTAGTGGTTAACTGCTCTGGCATGGGCTTTGGAGATCCTAAAGTGTTTCCAATCCGAGGCAGGTTTTCGGTTATTCCTTTCAACTGACAATAGCTAACTTGATGTAAAGGACAAACATGTCTTGTGCGAAATCCCATTTCCAAGACCATCACTCGTCAAAACTCAGACGGCTCTTGGTCATTTGCTATTCCTCGACCTCTCGAAGGTGGCACTATTATAGGTGGCACCAAAGAACCTCACAATTGGAACCCTTATACTTCGCCAGAGACGAGACAAACACTCTTGTCTAATGCAGCCAAGTGGTTCCCGTTCGACTCCGAAGGCGCCTCCTCTGCGGCTGCGAAGACATCAGAGCCAGCCATCGATGACTTTGATGTTGTTAGAGACATTGTTGGCCGTCGGCCAGCTCGCGAAGGAGGTCTACGATTAGAGATGGAGCGTCTGAAGCCAGGTCTCGTAGTCCATGCGTATGGTATTGGTGGCAGGGGTTTTGAACTGTCTTGGGGTATCGCAGATGATGTCGTTTCTCTACTTCGTAAGCGAGGCGTTCTTTCACCGAGATCTGTCATATGAGACGTGTCCTGGCAGGTTTAGTGTCTTATTTTCTAGTGTTAGACTGACAGAAAGTACGATTGGGCTAAGCAAGAACAACTGTGTCTTTAGTAAGAGGCCTCATGATCTGCTGGAGTTTCAATTCCTCACTTGGGATACCTCTCAGTAATGGTGGCTTTTCCCATCACTAATCGTATGGCCGAATTATTCCCAAATCTGGTAATTTTCAAAACGTCGGATCCTACATATGTGGAGATGGTTCCCGACATCGCGGAGCCGCACTGATAAGGTTCACTAGATATAAGAAGAGTGGATTGGCGATTCGGATTATGCCCGACTTGTCGACCGTCTGCAGCCTGCTTAAGTAAGAGCTTTCGTCGTATTTCTGCTTGAAGAAGCAGCTGGAGAAGTACAAGTTTAGGTCAAGGTATGACAGTAGCGGCATGGACATGTATCTGCCCATAGAACATGTCTATCTTCAACTCATAAAAGCTGCTGTGGTGTTTGGTGAAACCTGAACAGACGGGATTTCAAGTAAACGACGCATGGACTGTAACTCCCAGCGGCTGGGATCCGATTCCTTGACAGACTAGTTGTCGACTTTAACTCGGTCACGCAATCGGTCCCCACGTTGTCGCAACAAACCTCAGCGCATTAGCGAAACAAAATACACCATCAATAGCATCCTGCAATCACGAAATTGTCCAGTATATAGTGAATGCAACTAATCTAGAATGGAAAAGTTGATATGATGTGATTTGATAGTGAGCTCATGTCTCATGCATAGATAAAGCCAAACATGTCCTACATGCCTTTGCATCCTTTTCCCTATACATCCAAACATACTCGGCATTCTCATCTCTGATTTGTTTAATAAGCTTACTTCAGAAATGGGTGTCCCAGAAGAGTCCAAAGACCTCTCTAGGGTTCAAAGTCAAGAGAAGCAAGGAGAGACTGCCATTATTTCCGAGAAATATGCTGATGTTACGCTACGTCTCGTCGAGGAGTATGGTGACCAGTTCGGACCTTTGACTCCCGAGAAAGAAAAGACGTTACGTCGAAAGCTATACTGGCATGTTATGGGACTGTTGTCAGCCATCAATCTACTCCTCTTTGTATGCAATTTCGCACACCGTTACAGCACACTCACTAACCGGTTTATAGATCGATAAATCCACACTTGGATATGCTGCTATTCTTGGCCTGTTCGAGGAAACTGGCATTAACAAAGCACAGTATCACAACCTGGGCACATTCTTCTACGTCGGTATGTTCTATCCTCTTAGCCTCATGCGAAACTACTCCTCTGACAACCTATGTCAGGATACCTTGCTGCACAATGGCCTGGTCACTATCTCATGCAAAGACTCCCCTTTGGCAAATTCGTTGCTGGTCTTGTCTTCATGTGGGGAGTTACAATTCTTTTACACTGCGTAGCGACCAAATATGCCGGCCTTGTTGTTCTCCGTATTGCCCTCGGAGCCGCCGAATCGGTTGTTGTGCCGGCTATGGAGATGACAATAGGCATGTTCTTCAACAGACACGAACAGTCGTTTCTTCAGCCTTTTCTCTGGGCCACAGCCGCTTTGGCTCCGGTCTGTGCTGCCTTCATATCGTATGGTCTGCTCTGGAGCCACAGCCATGTCCTACCCTGGAAGCTATTCATGATTGTGACAGGAGGTCTCTCAGTTATTCTGTCTGTGTTTGTTTGGCTCTATTACCCCAGCAATCCTGCAGAGGCGAAGTTCCTGACGTTGGAAGAAAAAGTTCACTCTATAAAAAGAGTCCATGAGTCGAGTCAGAGTTCCATTGAGCAGAAGCAGTTCAAAAAGAGCCAGTTTCAGGAGACGCTACGAGATCCAGTATCTTGGCTATTCGCACTTCAGGCTTTCACGCTTATGATGTCGAATAACTTGACATACGGGCAGCAGAATCTGATTACTACGGCACTAGGCGTGGATGCACTGGGCTCAACGCTTGTTGCAGCGGCGGGTGGCGGCTTTGGAGTTGCGGTTTGTCTTGCTGGGACGTTTGCACTCAAGCTTTGGCCTTCCAACCTGGCTTTCCACGGTCTTGTCTGGTGTATCCCTGCCGTTGCTGGTGGAATTGGAATGGTCGCTATCGACTGGAACCAGAAACTCGGAATGCTTGCCTGTCTTCTTCTCGCTGGCCACACCTACGGAAACACCTATATCATTGCCCTGGGCTGGGCCACATCGAGTGCAGCAGGTTACACCAAGAAACTCACACGCAATGTTATGTTCATGATCGGTTACAGCGTTGCGAATCTGATCTCTCCTCAAATCTGGGTACCCAAAGACGCGCCGCGCTATTACGGTGCTTGGATCTCCATGATCTTGATTAGTTGGGTCGGAACTCCTGCAATTTTATTCGTAATTCAGTTTATTCTCAGGAAAAGGAATAAAGAACGCAAGGCTTGGGCGGCGGGGTTAAGTGCAGATGAGAGGCTGGCCCATGAATATGGTGAGGTTGAGCAGCTAGATGAGAATGGTCAAACTGTTCGCAGGAAGGTAGAGATTGCTCTTTTGGACTTGACTGACCTTGAGAACAAATTCTATATCTATCCTATCTAGTGGGAAGAGATACTTGGGAACACGGGTAGAAGCGTAGTACCAGAAATCTTATCATCATAGACACTGGCAGCGAGGGTGTCATAACTTGGTGTCGTACTACCCAAGTTATCTTTGTTAATAAACTTGACGTTATAAAATGCGATATTGTTGCTGGCCGTAACAATACTTGCCGCGTCTGCTTTGCTGCGACAAGCAGGAATGTTTCCTATAACAGAGCCACCCTTGGCTGGGGCAATAGTGATGCGATTTCTGGTGTAAGCTTTTCCTGTATCGATCTCGGTATATTCCATGATAGCCACGGGCTCTGTTGGATTGAAGTAAACTTGGGTAAGTATCGTCAGAGTTTGCGATATAATTGAGCTCGCTGATGTCTGGTGGCAGAGACAATATTGCTTTGACTGCGAACGGACGAGTCTCCAATACCGGCTCACACGGCTTCGTATTTGATGAGTGTGCTATCACTTCTACCGATGCTGCTTCTTTCTCGAGTATCACGGAGAAGCAACTTTGACCACAGCCGGAGCCATAGTTAGGCCCAATCCAATGGCTAAGGAAGAAATTGAGTCCATAGCTGTCGCTTTCAAGAGCACAACTACCGCCGCAATTGGCACGGGCGGCACACTATAGTGACAACATCTGCCGAGACTATCAGTAGGACCACAACGATCAATTGTATCCTAACACTGGACAAACATGATCTGCTTCAGCAACTGCTGAGGGTTGACCTGCGCTCGTTTTCGACAACCCTTCTGTTGACCTGCCTCCCGACTGATCTAGACCTGGGCTCCATCAGCCTTGAAGCTCGTGGCGTTCGTCTTGGAACAGTTACTGTCACTGTATTTTCCTCTTACGCAACTAACGTCAAAATCTCAACCACGACCGTTACTGACAGAACAGCTACAACACAGGCCATCACAACAAATGCCATTGGAAAGAGGGCTACCACTGCAGTTGTCGTCGACTCATATCTTGATGAACCTTTATAAAGGTTTGGCCATTACATTCTGCTAGAAACATGACCGTGTAATATATATTATACACACTGGCACATTATATAGCCAAGAGAGATCGCTGCGACGTCAGATGGCCACACAAAACCATGACCGTGTGGTAGTATCCAGATGCAGATCCTCGGCTTCAGCCGAATGCATGTTACCATACACGATTGTAAGGCAAGACTATCAAACTATCGATATCCTGTGTGCACTATCACCACAGCCTGTAGTGATATGTACCCTACCAGTCAAGATAAGCTCCTGAAGCCTCTCCCCAAGTATCGGCCTTCATCACCGGGAAAAGTGGATCACTCGGCGCCGACACACGGAGGACTCAAGTTGGGGATGATGCGGGGATTCGGTTGGAGAAGTTCGCTTCGAGAAGTCAATCTCACCTACCGGCCCGTTTTAACTCACCGGTTAAATGCAGCTACTGTATCATTTAGCGCCAGTTGTTAATTGATGCATAAGATTTAACCTCTCGGGAGTTTATCCTCACCTGGGAATAGCTTATAATAGGGATAGATGACACAGTCAATTAGCCCTAGGTAAGTTGTGATACCAGCAAATTACCCGGATAAATGAGCCAGCACGATAATTCGTAAACGCCATACCCAAATAGATTGGCCTGGGATTGACCTCCGACAGTCTGGATAAAACAACTGTGATACATACATAGGCCTCGTGTAGTACGTGCAGGACCCAATACGACAGACTCTGCACGGGTGGTTGCAGCAGCTGAAAAAGATACGGTATGCGCATGATTATCCAGAATCCTTCAGGCAGGTTCAGCGGATAAGACGGCAGCATTCCTGAGACTGGGGTTGGTAGATCTTCATCTACGAATCCCTGCTGCCCGTGCAGGTCTAGACTGAACAAAAGGTCCTTGACCTTTTCAGCGTCTATTTCAGTTGAGGCCTGTGAGCCATGTTTTGAGTCCTGTGCTTTCTCACTGCAGCACGTGTTCTGCTTTCCGACAGGGTGCTCTTGTATTGATCAGGGATGTTGGATACTGGTCATTATTAACTGTTTTGTGAACACCCAAAGGAACATGCAGATCATCACAAGTGTGCGAATACGAGAAAAGTGTTGTTGAATGCCTCTTATCATCAGAGAGGTCTAATGTCATTCATTACACAAGAGCAAAAATGTCTATGTCTTGTTATATCCATGTAAAAGTGTTTCCTTTTTACTCCATACCCTTTACCAATCATGACAATCCTTTTCGCTGTACCAAATCGCTCAATACAAACTCATACAATATCCTGTAAGATGTTCTGCAGAATATCACTTCCAATAGCAACCGTTTAGACGGTGTATCGGAAGAAGGTGGCGTTGTCGCCGTCGTTCTGCTCCAGCTCCTTCTCGGCGCGAGTGTAATCGTGAGGAGCCTTGTGGGCTTGGTCGCGGCGAGCGTTCTCACGGCGGAGGTAGATGGTCATGAAGATGCTGAGAATGCAGCTCATGGTAGTAGTACCGACCAGAGTCCAGTGGCCAGTGCGGTAGTTGGGAGCGTCATCCTTGCGGTAGACAAAGCCAGAGATGGCACCACCGAGGTTACCCTGTTGATGAGATGTTAGTGAGACTGTGGCTTAATGTTTGAGACATTGGGAAAACTTACGAAGCCGACGTGCATAGCAATACCAACACCGCGCTTGAGAGAACCACCAATGTTGTTGCCATTCCAGGCGACACCTTGGGGAACGTTGGGGTAGATACCGGCGGTGATGAGGAAAGCGCCGACATACTTGGCACCGTGGGAGTCGACAGCGGCAAGGATAATGAAGCCAATCACGCTGGAGACATGTTAGCGGGTTGTGACATAGAACAAGCATGCCAAGTTGGGGTGATCTTGGCAACTTGGAGAAGGGGGAAAACTTACGCGACAACACAGAAGAAGATCATGTAGATACCACGCTGACCGTGCTTATCAGCAGCAAAGCCGCCAGCAACGGTGAAGAGACAGGCGACAACGTAGGGGGGAACAGTCATAAGCTGAGCCTTCTCGTTGGTGTAGCCGAGACTCTTGACAATGGTGGGAAGGAAGATGGAGATGGAGTAGAGGGGAGTGTAGATGCCGATAGTGATAAGCATGTGAACCCAGATCTTCCAGTCCTTGAGGGCATCCTTGGCGAACTTGATGTTGAACTCGTCGGATAGAACGGAGCGATCCTCCTCGAGGCGGCGGATAACCTCCTTGCGCTCAGAGTCGTTGAGGAACTTGGCAGTGTCGGGGTAGTCATGCATAACAAAGAAGGCCATGACTGCAAAGATGAAGGTGATGAGACCCTCAATGATAAAGATCCAAGCCCAGCCATCAAGACCGCCAACACCGTTCATCTCCATGACACCACGGGCGAAGAGACCACCAAAGGCACCGGCAGCAGTGGCGGCAGAGAAGAAGATGGCCATGCGGAGACCGCACTCGTGTCGCTTATACCAGAGAGTGATGTAGTAAGTAATACCAGGGAAGAGACCACCCTCAGCAAGTCCGAGAGCCATGCGAGATGCAAGGAAGCCTCCGAAGTTATGGCAGATACCCATGAGGGTGGTGACGATGGCCCAGGCGATCATGATGCTGGGAATCCAGATGGAGGGGCGGAAGCGCTTCATGGCCATGTTGGATGGGATCTCTGCAGCGACATAGAAGGGGAAGAAGACGGCGACGGCGATCTATTGCGACATGTCAGTTCTGTATCGTCCAGAGGTTGTTGTTTGTTTACTCACATTGTAGTCCCACTTGCCAGTCATGCCAAGAGCCTCTTCGAGGCCAGCGAGTTTGGCATTGCCAATGTTGGTACGATCGAGGAAAGAGAGGAGATAGAGAAGCGCAAGGAATGGAAGAAGCTTGACGTCCATCTTGCGGAGGAGGCGCTTGGTGGCAGACTCATCGAAGATCTCCTGTGAGATGTCCTCTTGAATAGAGAGGGCCTTCTCATAGTCGACCTTCTCAGTTGACGAGCTGTCAACCTGGTTGGAAGCCACCTTGTTCTCGTTGTGAAGCATCTTGGCTGTTGACTTGATGATTCTGGGGAGATAGATGGTGGGAGTTGTTGTTTCCTCAAGGAAGAAGTTGGGAGAGAGGTATGAAGACTGGGGAAATGTCTGGGGAAGAGCCCACTCTTTATACCGGGCGAACAGGCAGAGACTATGACTGTTCAGTCAACGATACTGTGACCTTTCCCCAGATATCTCTATGACGGGGACAGGGCTGCCACTGCTAAGCCAGACAGACCCATTTTCGAAAACGCCTCCGTCGTTTTTCTGGCATATGCCTAATTCCACTTTCCGCACGAACGGCAACTAGCAAGGGTTAAACGTTAAAAGGTAGCGTCGCATGCAGAAGATAGAGTGTGTGCCCAATCTCACAAGTCCAGATGCGACTGGCCTGGCCTCCAACTATTCGACTTTACTGTATGTACAAGGGTTAATTTCATCCCCACACACACCATTTTACCCCATCCCCATGTTTACCTACTACCCCATGTTCTCTTGTCTCTCAATCCCCCGCTCGGACACCAATGGCCGGACCCCCAAAGAGACACTCACTCGCTCATCAGAGGGATGCCAAGGAACGCCGATACCTTGTCCAGGCCCGCCGCCAAGATTATCTGCCTGTGACCAACAAGTCTCGACGCTGAATATTTCGGGGCCTCTCTTCTGCAAGGATGAATGAGGATGGGCTAAATGGCAACACATCTGGTGCTGTATTGTTTCATTGTACGAGGAATAAAAACGCCAAGTGACAGGTGATGGTTTCTGCCGATCTTGTACGAGTGAAACACAACCATTCCCAAGCCAAGCACGACGAGAAAGCTTGACAGAGATTTCCATGTATGCCAAGTCGGCACTGTACTGCCATGATACTGTTAAGTGGCAGGGAACCAACTGTGCCGCTAGATTTGAGTGCAATAGGACAAATCCCCGCTACAAGGTCATTTCTGCTATATACGACGCCCTAAACATGGTGGCTTTGTCTTCAATTCGACTCTAATATGCTGCATATCAAAACATTACGTCCTGATTCGTGATCGTCAAGCCCTGTCTGGCCTACCACCGTGTCTCGTGGGCCATCCCCATAAACAACATCGTACCATCTAAACTGGAATGATGACCCTCCCGTGTGTCATCCATCTACTGCAATCTCTGATTCCCTGTCCTGTAACCGTGCACCCTCCCTCACAGACCCCGAGAGACAAGCTGTCGTTGTGTCCGAGACGATGGACGAGCCCTTGATTTGGGTGTATGAGGCACATGGCATCGCACCCACTACGTGAAGAAAATGATCAAAACTGCATATTTCCACGTGTATGCATAAGATATCCAAGATAAGGCCAGATACGTAGTAGACATCATTCAGAACGTCACAATTAATTCCCAGAAACGCGGTTCCGTCACCTATCTGCCAAGTCGGGAGTCCAAGATGTGCCCAGGCCTTGGACTCGGGAACCAGCGCAAAACATCCAGATCTTAACTAGAGATCTTGTGGCTTCGAAAAGAGCCTCAAGATGGGGGCTTGCTCCAACGGCTTCGGCTATCGTGCCATAGCCGTAGCTCAGGTCGGATCAATGGAAGCTCACTCTTTTCGACCTAGCTTGTCTTTGTCGGTTTTGGAGGAAGAGAAACTCTTGCGCTTGGGGACGCCACCACATGGCAACACGCGCGGCTTGGGAGATCAGTGAGGGGAAAGAGTGTGAGTGTGAGTGTGAGAGGAGAAAAGCCAAGAGATTAGTATGTATGTACTGTAGAGATGGGGGGAGGGAACGTTCCGTGTGTGAAGAAGTCGAGGTTAATATTAATGTTGTTATGGTGTCAAGTAATGTAATCTCTGACCCCAGATACAGATGCCGGACCAATTTTGCGGGGGAGATATCCCTACCCACTCTACTCTTTTAGGCTGTCTGCTTCCAGGACAGGATCCGGGGCTGATTACGGCGCTGGGGCCCCATTTAGCAGGGTCTTTAGTGGACCAGAGTCTCTTTCAGGGCTCCTCTCCGCTGTCTGGGCGAGAAGTGCTCCCACTTTGACGTCCGGTCGACTCCCGGCCCCATCTGTAATCTGGGGATGAAGAAGAGATTCCGGGGAAAAGCAAGATGGACAGATACCCAGATAGATAGATTCTGGGGAAGCCTGTTCGTTCCGACGCGGGAGAGTACGGGGTGCATTTTTTGTGCCATATATCAGCATGCTATTCTCTAACTCTCAAATTCATGTGGCATTCTATAACTGCTTCGATTCTTCGATTTGGAGACTCAGTGCAGCAAAGCTCCGCACATCCGGGAACGGGGCTTTAATATCCTCGGCTAAAGCGACAGAGTGCAACATTCTCCAAGTCCTGCCGCTCTCCTCTTACCGCCTAAACGTCCCCCCAACTTTGGAGAAGAGAGAGAGAGACTGTTACGTACACGATTTGAGTTCCCCAAAATCATGGATGGGCGAGAGAAAAGGAGGGTTGCAGGGGCGCAGCACTGGACAGGGATTGTTAGCATCACGGCTAAGATACCGGATGTTGGCTGGGTTTTTGTTGAGTGAGCGTAAGCGGAGAGACTCTCTCCAGGGACGAGACGGACAATCTCTGTTCACACACGGTATTGGCTATTGTATTTCTCCTCATAATTAGAGTCTTCAAGGTAAAAGATAAGCTTGATGGTTCTCCACTGATCCTCCACGCCGTTCTTTTACTAATGCTATGCTATGTATGTATGTATGTGACAGTCGGTAGTTATCTCGGGTGATAACTTTGTTTGTTTGTCATTGTTTTCTATACAATGTATGCTTATATTCCTGATATCATGTCATGTGTGGATACATTGTCTGAGATGAGTCAAGTACTGACAGAATCTATCTCCATCTACATCTACATCTCATCTTCGTATCTTCCTCATCTTGGTCTCACCCCCTCGGTATTGTCCCACTACTCCGCACTCTCTCTACCCCAGCATCACGCCTGACTGCCAACGAATGCCTTGACCCCGGGGATTATGACCTCTTTGGGATTGGGGCATCTCTTCTTGGCTAAAATTGACTTTCCATGACTCTTGGCTCTTCAGTCTCTTTCCTCTCCATGACTCTCCCAATGCAGTATCGTATCTCTTTTCACAGCCGCCCCCAAATAATCACAAAACGAGTGCAAATGGCACCATCTCTTTGCTTTCCTTTGCCTTGGTTTCCTTCACACCATCTTTCGGTCAGCCTATCACCGGTAAACATGCCCCTGATGAGATGCCTGCATAACCACGTTTCGTAGCCCCCCTCCATTTTTGAGAATTTTTCGTGCAATCGTTGTTGATGTATGGTGAGATCAGATCACCACTCACCATAGATTCCGCACTTTTCGCCTCCCTCTATTGGCCATTCCGCACATGGTCACATCCCACATGCTATTTGACATCGTTATCAACGGACTGTTCGTCCTATCCGTAGACCGTCTTGGCGAATGGCTTCCATCCTTCTTTTACTCTTCTCTTGTTTGCGTCCTCGGGCAGCCGGATGGCGTACATCCTCAATGCACATTTGCACTGTCGCTTCCAATGAGGATTCATGTGTCAGTTCGTTGGGATTCAACCATCCACTGGGAAGTCATGTCTCTATATGATCTTATGCATTGTTCATCAAATACGCCCGTAGTCAGCGCTACATATGCCCACGTTTCTGGCATGTGGTATCTGTAGATCAGGAATATGAAGGATGCGAAGATGTGCCATCCTGTTGGATTCTTCTTCTTTGCTGCTGTTAGTCACGATGATCCTCAATCGAACGATATTGCTAACCTTGTACCAATTACTATCCCGCTGCTGCTTATACAAACGCTTGGCTTTCCCTCGCAATCCGTATGGCTCGAGGATCTCAACCTCTACCCTGCAACAATCTAGATTGCGGGAGCGGGGACAACGGACACGGAGAATTTCTCCTCATTTTTCTCATCAAATACATTGCAGAAGTTACTTACTATTAGTGACCTTGGCTCTCTCGTTTTAGAACTACTCTGGGCCAACGACCGGCATCCCCGGGCGTGCTACCGTTGCCTACCGGGACCGCGCTTCCACTACACACCACTTCATTCGGGCATCGATGGCCAGACTCAACTCGTCAACTTCCCCAAGTTTATGGTCTCATTACCCCAGTTTCAGCTTGAACTATCTGCCAACCTTGTAAGCTGGGACCATGGTTGCATCATGTTAGCGCAAGCCCTGCGCGGCTAAAGTTGACTTTTTGTTTGCTGCTAGTCTATGGCCTCAAGTGTCTAGCTGCTCTAGATAGTGTGTATTTGTAAATAGACCCAATCACTATGGTGCTCGGATTTACTCGGCTCGCATGTCGTTGCGACTTCATTTTCACTACACCACTATGGCGTTGATCTCCTCGGTGAAGCTCCGAAGATAAACTCGAGATACTGTCGCCCAGGATGTTGAGTTCCGAAGGCTTAGACCATGCATGCAACACTCTCAAATCCAACAACCCCAGGACGTCAAGCTGGGGAATCCGGGGAAATCTGGGGCACCCCAGTTCTGTGTGTCAACAGGAAATGCCTAGATGGGACTCTCCGACTACCCCTTAACTGATAGCCACGAGAATAACCAAGGGCCGAGGTGTTCGCTGGCTCCTCGGCGCAACCGTTTACACCGAGGCTTGAGCAGAGAAAACTGTCATCGGTGGATTTATTGGATAAAGGAGGCAAACTCGCCTCGTTTGGAGAATCCTTAAACCAGTTTCTGAGCATGGCTGAGTATCTTCACACCATCTATCTCAATCTAGACTCGGAGCCCTCAGTCTCGATCCATTGCCTCCAGTCCAAAGTCTTTGGCTGTGTTGGCGAAGGACTACCAACGGCTGAAGCAACTTTCGGCAGGTAACATACAAGCTTATCAGACACAATAAGGAAGATGTTATGTGACTCTTCTCGACTTGTCTTGTCATGCTTAAGGGTGAATAATCAAGACAGCATGCCAGAAGGTCAAGTGAGCCAGACTATGATTTTTCTCTTCGAAAATGCAATTTATTTACGAGGTTCTTACTGTTATTACTCTAATTCTAGTGACCAGATAAATATCCAGACCGAAGATGGTCACGAGTGCTTGGATCATTTGCCACCTTCAATCATCCGGCGATGCAGGCATATAAACACTAACCATTTGATAAATGAACCAGAGCGGGATGTTAGTGAATCTATTCTATGAAATTTAAATGGTCCTTGGGGTATTTCAGAAGGATAGCATGGGTTCTTATATAGTTTCGGCTGAGTGTTGTGTTCCTATTCTCGGGCAACCGGAGACGTGGGCCGAGGCTATGGTTAGACAACGGACTGAAGGAATCGCCGAATCTCCTATTACCACCCAGCCAGACTAGTTTTCTTTCTCTTACATTTCTCTCTCCTTCATGGCTTGATTGGAAGTTCTTTGTTTGACTTTATTATTCTTGTTGGTGGCTGAGAACCTCAAACCGAGTACCATCTCAAAGCATACCGAGAGATACAGAGTCACTAGTACAAACCATCAACATGCAGAACCCTCCGATTCATGTCCAAGAAAACGAGTAACTCGAGAAACGATATCCCTTTCCACTCAGGCGGTTATAGGAATAAGACTCTACGATTGGATATCAACTGAAGCCCTCGCTGTCCTCTATCGCCGATGCCGACGCAGTGTTGACACTACCCCGTACGCCAATACATGAACGACGTATATACCATGCTGCCACTCAACCCAATCCTGCAGTGAGAAACGAACATCACAACAATACTTTTATTAAACTTGGATATAGTCATAATGGCTTTTGATCGGCGAGCCTGTTACCCCTCTCGGGGTTTACGGAGTTTGCCATATCACCGTCATTTGTCTCGCACCTCGAATCCTCTGCATCCAGCTTCTCTATCGGAAATGATACCGATCCATCGACTTTATACTCCCGCTTGTGATGATTTCACGTGACAATGAAGTTCCAGTTCATCGACAATGACTCTACCAACAAGTCTGGTTCCCGCAAAGCTATACGCAGTCATGTTATGAAGGGCAAGAATCTGGGCCGTACAATTCCAGGCCGTGGGAAGAAACATGCTGCACTAGATCAAAGTAGCTTCTTCAAGGGATTGTGTCCTTCAAAGTGGAATGGATGTGTTGTCGATAGCGAGAGCAATGCCTTGGTGTTCCCAGAGGTGACAGACGCCTATCCATTCAGCAACCCATACGCTGGCGAGGAGTATACATACTTTCAATTCCCCGTTCAGTTTACTCCATCGATGAGATACTTTGTCTATGAATGTATGTCCCCTTTGCACATCAATCTAGAGGTGGCTTGCTTACTCCTTCACTACAGTCAATACGAGTGTCTGCAACATGATATACCCATACGCCTTCTGTCGTCCAACAAGTGAAATTGGAGCACCATGGTTCAGATTCATGGTATCAGATCCAGCTTGTCAGTTCCCCTCCCATCCTTATGTCTACATACCACTGATCTTGATGCCAGGGTCACACTGTCTCATTGCTATGACAGCAACATATCTCAATCTCATGTGCAAATCCTCCATCACAAATCTCGAAAGCCTCGAGGCAACCCGTCACTTTTCCCAAACCCTCCGTCTCATGAACCCAAGACTCTCAGAACCATCAGCCGCGCAAAAGGACTCCAACATTGCAATCATAATCTCTCTGGCAATCCACTCAAACATAACCCAGAACCTCTCCGCCAGCGCCATGCATCTCCAAGGTCTTCAAACCCTACTGACACTTCGACCCGGCGGCATCTACGGTATACGCGAGTGCAACCGCGCACTGCTCCACAAGATCTGCCGCACCGATATCGAACTCGCCGTTGCGCAGGGCACATGCACCCGCTTCGGCAACGCGGGACTCACAGCCGTAGCGGCAGGCCCGATATCCGCACGAGGTCTCACGTATCCTCTGGATCAGACGAGTGAACTGCTACGACAGGTCACACGCGAGCTTCTTGCGCTTTGTCGACGACCCGGAAGGGCCAAGATGACAGGCCTGCAGTACCAGGACGTGCTGATCTCGATGTGGCAACGACTTGTTGACTTTGCACCACTGAGTAGTACGAGGCCACAAGATCTGTTAGATGATGTGTGGCAACTGGCACTGCTGGCGTTCTTGGTTACTGTCACATGGTCCACGAGATATCTAAAGAATGTGCACTGCAAGCTCTTACACAAGCTGCTTTGGGTGCATATTGAGAGTCGTCATCTGCTTGATCGAGGGGATGATCATCAGGTGTTGTGGTTTTGGGTTGTTTTTGTGTTTGCGCTTTCCTTGACGGACGAGGCTGAGGATTGTGATGAGCGTCTACTGAGGGAGATTCGAGAAAGTGCACAAAAGCTGGAGATGAAGACATGGGAGGATGCGAAGACCAAGATGAAGCCTTTTTCATGGATTGGTATTGTTCATGATATTCCCGGAAGGGCGTTATGGGAATTAGCTACCATCTCAATAAGATAGGTACTGAATATCAGCTTTTGCAACGGTCTGTACCCAATGCGATGATCCCTTTGCTCAAGTAGATTCTCGTTGATCGCAAAGAATAACAACCATCGCACTGCCGTCGAGAACCGCCCCCACGACCCAGGTTCTCACAAGCGTCAGCTCTATGAAGAGAAGCTCTAAGAACTTCACATTTATCTATTATCCATTTTCATCAAACACTTCCACCTCTTATGTGTCGTTTAGACAGAGACAACACCGGTACCAGCCTTAGCCTTCACAAGCTCACGGATACAATCAGCAGGATCAGCAGTGTACTGATAGGGAGGAGTAAAGTCCTTCTCCTGTGTAATCTCAGGCTTGCTGTTCTCAAACAAGTTGTTCTTCTCAGAAGCAAATCCATCCTCCTTAGAGTCAAGGTTGGTGACGATAGGTTTGTTAACGTTGATAAAAGCAGTTGCCTCGACAAGAACTTGAGCGCCCATGCGTGAGTTGATAGCAGAGGTAGGAATATCTTCATAGCAGCTGCTGTAGATATGCGCAGTTCCAAAGCGAAGCGAAGGAGTGCGGCTGTTGATGTTGCTCCAGTAGTTGTGGTGGTATGTAACGTGGAGCTTTCCAGTGTCCTGATCACCGTTGCTATCGCTGTGGCCGATCAAACTCGCCTTCCAGTGGTCGGAGAACTTGTTCCATGAGAAAGTGAGAAAGTCAGAGCCACGCTTTGCATCGATAAGACCATCGTAGAAGTCCTTATCGCCCGTGATACCCTCGGACGAGAAGTCGTTGTGGTCGATCCAGACGTAGGTGGAGGTCTCAATGTCGATGAGGTCCATCTCCTTGGGAGGGTTGTTCATGGCGAGGTTACGGATGATGACATTGTTGGCGTTCTTGATGCGGAATCCACTGTCTGTAAGACCGGAGTTGGAGCCGACACCGAGGATTGTGGTGTCGCTCTTGACATTCATGATATCACAGCCGGTGAGTTTGCCTTGGATGTGAATGACGCCGCTATTGGAGAGTGCTGAGGTGAGTTCGGAGCAAGAAGTGACAACGACAGGCTCGCCAGAACCTCCGGTAGTTCCATCTCCGTATCCGACGAGCTGATCAACCTGAGCAGAACCACAGCTACCAGAGGGAGCAGTAGCCTCGGCGCATCCCAAGACGGCGGGGATAAGAGAGATGAGAACAGATCGCTTCATGATGGATAAATGACACGGCCGTATTTAACGATAAACAGGATAAAGAACTCAGTATCTAAGACGAAGGATGAGGGTGAAAAAAGAGTGAGCTACCAAAACACCAAAAGCGGTCATCGTGATATAAGAAGAACTTGGGCACTCCACATCGTCCGATTTAGCTTAATACTTTAAAATTAAGTCTAATGACCAGGAGCCTTACTTCTGTTGTTTGTTTGGCGGATGTCAATATGCCCGCCTGGGCGAATGGTGCCAAGGTGCTTATCCCCGTTCCCTGGATCCTGAGAGTGGAAACATGCGCGACTCATACGCAAGCGACCTTGGCTGCGTTTCAGCGTCTACTATGAACTGCTTATTTCCATATGACGGCGGCTAAAGATCCACAAAAGGACTTCAACTTTCGATACATACCAAGAACCGATGTGAATATCAGCCTAAAGTTCAATAAGTCTGGGCATCGGAGACGTTACGCCTTTATGCTAATCCTAAAGATAGACCACGCCATTGAGAAGATCCTCAGCCCTAAACAGATCTATCACCGAACATTCCCGGTTAAGATATGGATTAAGCGCTATAACGTTCCATCCAATGGCATGATACTAAAAGTCTCCTCAGTTTCCATCGAGAACCATAGACGTCGTCTACTAGGTATCATGATCCCCAACCCAGCGAGTTTAACTCTGAAAGGACAACACCGAGTATTTCTCTTCCTGTATGCAAAGCCTTCAAAACACGCTCGCTGCATACAAATAAGCGCGCATTTGGCGAGACTTCCTACTGCTGTGATGACATAGTGTTGAAGTCGAGCGATTTGGGCTTGTTGGACGGGCTTACCGCTGGTGACGTTGTCGTTTACAGAGGCTGATGGTATTGAGCAATCTGTGGGCTTTACTTCTGGTACTTCTTGAGTTATGGTACTTGGTTCTTCTGTTTTATGCTCCGCGAACACTGGTTGCAGCTTGGGTAGCGGAAGGATCCTTATCAGACGGTCGAGTCGAGATCATCATAGTAGTTGACGCTTCCGTAAACGGGGGAAATAAAAAACACTCTCGAACACTCTCGGTTTTAATATCAGCTCGTACAGGATGCCTGCACATTCCAGAGCAATTAAAACACGTATTGTAGGTGTGAAACACACGGCTTCCCTGGTGTGGCTGATATCCAGAAACATGACGATAACTACAGAAGGATTTACATCTTCCAGTACATCTATTCCACCTTGAAAGTTTTCTGATCTCCAGCTGCATGTAGCTTCCGACAAATTGTTCCATAGAATATTGATGGGGCCACTGGGCGATGTCTGCCGAGAAAGGTTCTCTTTTGGGGGCTATGCCATTGCTTGGACACGCGTGGCCAGCAATTGGCTTTTTGGGTTACTGCCAATCAGCCACTCGTCGTTTTCCTTTCATCTGCAACATACATTATTTTTGAAGGCACAAGTCAACTCTGGTAGAGATGCGGGCTGCATGGTAGTCGGCTCATCTTCCTCGCCGCATAGCTTGCAGCTCATGCATTCGAGGTCACCCCATACGCCAAGGACGGTGTGGTCCTCAATTAGAGAGTTACCTCGCAAGTCCAACTAACTGATCACACAATTCATTCGGGGCAGAGTAGAATCAAGTGCAAAAGCCATGTACTGCGAGTCAAGCTTGCAGATGAGGGCACAGTCTTCGGCCAAGTTTTGGTTCATGAAGTCCTCGAGACCACGGCCATACGCTTCGACATTCTAGAGCCAGCCATGTTTACCGCATGTTTCTCTTTTGATACTGCGTTTGTGGCTGTGTTGGAGGGGGGTACAGTAGTTGTTGCCACACTCGTTGCTAAGACCACAAATACCCTTGGTTCTAACAGTTATGAAGGACTTGACACATGATTTGGCCTTGCTTTTGAATTGGATGCAAGGTGAAGAGGGAGTATCGGCGTTGAAGTTAACGCAGACTGAGTCAGTGGGTTGTGCGAAGCATTCATCCTCTTGGATACAGCTTCCATCTCAAGCCTAAGCTACGTCGAAACCCCATAAGTAATAACGTTAATCCAGCTCGTGGCAAGAAGGTCACAAGTGTTTGAACAGCCACTGTCCTAAGATATCCGTTCGAGGCTTTGGCACTTAGTGTCTTATAGACAGAGAGTAGCGCCTTGTTCTTTGGTGATTTGCTGCCACCGTATCCCATAGCCTTGGGTACTAGGGTGGGTCACTTGAGGAAGTGGTTGGTACGGCTGTCGAGTCCGAGTCCGTTGTCTCAGAAGATTTATCTCCCGTGCTTTGTGCTTGAGAAAGCTGAGTTGTTGAGATATCAGAAGAGACTACCAGAAGCGGGCAGGGAAATCCCTAGGCTCAAGATTCTCAAGATGCTGCTAAATCCGGGAATTCTCACTGGGCGTGCCTCGCCTCTGGTCAGTATTCCCCGAGTTTCCCTTGAGTTGTACGTGATTTCTCTCCCCAGTACGATTGTCCTGATGCCCAGACTTGACAACCGCATACAAACGCCACTCAGATATGCTACGCAAATTTGAACACCCATAACTAGTAGTAACCCCTCTCTCATATTTCAGCTTGAATTTTCCTATCAGCCCTTAGAACAAGCCACATGGTACGGAATTCCTCAGTTCGACCTGATGCGCGGGATGATTCAGCCCAGCTGGGCTATGACTTGATCTTGGCGGTCACAAATGAAGCATGGTCGAACGCCATGCACTTAGTCCAAGGCCGCGGTCATTTTTCACAGCTTGTATTCCAGATAAGTTCTGAGATACTACAGTCTAGTTCTTTTCTACTACCCTGTGTGCCATAAGGCTCACTCTTCTATGTCTGAACAACTGGATTTTGCTACTCTAGCCACAATGACATTCCCGCTGAGGCTCCTCAGCATCCGAGAAACTACAACTGTAATATCTCTCCTAGGGAAATTCCCTCTAATATAGAGCTCAACGGAGAACCCAATGGCAGCATAGAGCTGATTGGGGTAAGGCAAGCTCCCATGGGAACTACCAGTCACCCTTGAAGTCCGTTATCTAACCATTTCAAGGTAGTCTTGGCCTTTGCGCTTACAACTTGGGTGGTTGTTTTAATGCTTGTGGCGTACTATCTGGAAAGCCATTGACTTAGAATAACTCCTATTCAGTAACTGCATCATTACCTATTCCGGCGTGATATCCACTATCATGTATCTCTTGCTCGGGATCCCAAGCAAAATGTAACGCTTGCGCTAGCTCCTTGTCTTCTAGATCAGGCGTTTCTCTCGCCCTCAGAACTGAACAAAATAGATATGCAGCAATAGTGGACAACTATCAACTTGACTGTGGCTATGCATACAAGTAAATTCACGGATTGTTGCCGTTGGTGTAAATTATGCTTCGTCCCTTGGAGTAGAGCAAGCCACTTGGTATTGTTGGCTGTGTCTGCCTGGAATTATCTTGCTCTCTGATGGCGAACTAACCAGATGAATTACCATACACATGAGACAGTATAATAGGTAGGATATCTCATCATGGACTCAATAGTGCCTTTCCTCTCAGGGCCTGATTTAAAGAGCCCACTCACACTTGTCAAGAAGTAGTTCAACGGCAACATTATTTATATAGGAAACCACAGAACCGCCCCATCTCTGATTCTTCGAAAACACATGCTCCCACAATCCATCTAGATGTCGAAGTTATCTGATACCTGCAGTTCCACCTGCAAAGACTTTCCCAAGGAGATCCCCTCCTACGGTGACATAGGGGGAATCGGTGTAAGGCTCGCTCTGCCTGAAACATTTCGATATTAATTCATGCCGCTAACATTAACAAGGTCACTTTTGCATTCATAATAACAGCCTGGATGGTTGTTTTCGTCCTCATCGGATACTATCTCGCAGTCTTTGACCCGAAACTCGACCCCTTTCGAAGAGAAGGCACACGAACGTTATCCGATCATCCAAACTCGGTCGACTGCTTGGCTCACAAGCTACTACAAAAGTTTAAATTCATTGGGAAATATTTAACCCTAAATCCATCGCAATTTTCAAGACTTGGAACTACATTAAATGCCGTAAGCATCCTGGAGCTGGTTGATTCAGATATGCATACCAATACTAACGCGATACCACAGTGCGTTCTGATGTTTGCCGACGTTCAAATATTTACAGCATTTACAATCCTTGTCAGTGCATACGCATCAATGGGCTGCGAGATAGTTGCCTACCATTGGCAATACATGATCTATCTGGCATGGTTGGCTTCCGTCACCCACCTTGCAAGCCTCTCGTTTCTCCGTAACCATTTGGCCAACAACCCTTTAAAATGCATCTGGCGTCTAGCAGCTATGTTCCTTATCCAGGTCATGCTCTCTGTGGCCGTGGGCTTGGCGACAACTTTTCAGGGAGACCCTTGGCTTCGATCAGAGGGTGGCCGTCCAGCCGTCTGCTATTTTAGAGAACGCAAAGTAGCGGATTCGATTACATATCAGTCAGCTATCAAGATGATCGTTCTTCTTGTATGGGGGCTTGCTATCCGTATTGCCAAAACTTTCAAGCCGTTCGAGGGAGGCCTCCGCAAACTTGCATATCGGATGCATCAAAAATCAACAATAAGATATCAGGAAGACGGACTTTACAGAGTCGCCATCCTCGAGGTCCTTAGCATTCAGCTTGAACTCTTCACTTCATTTCTCGCGGAGGTATCCCATCACTAGTTCTGTATACTAAGGCGATATTTCTAATACGATTGTATAGGTCTACTGGTTATTTTTTACAATAATGAGGATTACGGTCAAACTGTTCGAGTTTCGAGTGCCAGGTAACCAAGACGACAACAAATGGACGTTCGGCCAAACTCTTCCGGTCTTCCTACTTATTGCACCCCTTGCAACAGCGATCGAGACTTTCTATACGAGTTCAACAACGGGAGAGCCTCAAGAGACAGCAGGCACTCAAGAGACAACAGGCATTCAAGACAGCCCAGTCAATAACGAAGACAACAATGAGGAACTTGACCGCGTCAACACTTTAGCCTACCGGGGCGTTTTTCTTTTAGCAGTATCGTCCTACTTCCCTGTCGGGGTCTACTTTGTCACTGATCTGAAAGAAACACAAGGACTTGTCATTCCTCTCATACAAATTGCTGCCTCGGCACTTATCCTCCAACCCATTCTCCAGGTCTATTGGGTAGTTTGCGTTCTGTTGCTATCCAAAACGAGTCGGGACGGTTATGTAAAAAGGACAATCTATGATTTTATATCATTAGGTTTCTTTGCCATTTCACTCTGCGCAATCTTTCCATCAGAATATCGATACACACTCTATCATGACCAGGGGTACTTGGATGATATCACGGTATTGGAGAAGGTCCTGGTCCTTGGGACGATATTTTTAATCTTTTCCATGTTTTCGTGGGCTTCACTTACCTGGACCTTATCATTTGCGTACATACCAAGACTAAGGAACACAAAATGGTGGTGGACCACACTTTCTTTTTTCCCAGGCTCTTTCTTCCTTTTATTCGGCGCAGCATCGGGTTATGGCTACTACTTAGATGACACCAGAAGATACGGACTTTTGAGTACATATTTAATAGTTGTCACTGTTGTATTGGTGTTTTTGCAAATCCTCATTCTTGGTCTAGAAGTTTGGGCTGAAAAGAAGCATTTGTCCAAGTGGATAGTTTTGTCGATTCGATGTATCTTCCTATCCGGTCTGAGTCTTGCTTGTTTCTTCCTGCGTCGTTATCCTTCGCAAATACATTTAATTCTGTGGGTAGGTGCCTTCTTGATGTCTTTTCAGGTGCCGGCTTCCATCGGTGTCGTCTTGTACATGCGCAAGAATTCATTTGATAAGATCTGGACAAGGGTTCGGAACGATGAGAATGATCATTCTGATCACATCGACTCATCAAATAACATTTGACCTGTACCTACACTGTACGAACCAGTGGAACTTGGTGGATATCGGCATTCCGCCCTCAACCCCATATTCCGCCCCCGCATATCCACCCCTCATCCTCAACTCTACTTCACTCACTCACTATTCTTATCACTCTCAACTACATCTCACAATGGGCACAATCTCAATAAGAAAGTTCATCCGCTGGCTCCCAGACGAACCCTCAGAGCCAACCACGACATTCGTTGTAACTTCTCCCAAACTAAACCGCTTCGTCGATCTACGCATTCTCCTCCCCGAGAACGACTCATCATGGTCCGGCCAAGATGGTAATCCCCCCGTAATCCCAGCTTGAACTCACCACTAACACACTCAGATCCTCTTCCTCTATCCCGTCTGGACTGGGCCATAGCCGGCACGACAGTATCAACCCGTATCCCCGACCCAGACGGAAATCTTACTTCTCACTCAACATTCCACCAATGGATATCCTCCCGCACTCTCTGTTCCGACTCGGGCTTCATGTATCCTCAACCAGATTCCCTAACCCTTGAGAAGGGAAGTATGGTTAACCCCGCCACGGGGATCGACACAGAGTACGAAGAGATGTGGCACGACGCCACTCCTACTGCCGTCCCTGGAGAACCTGATGTTAGAGCATTGGTTCTCCAAACAGAGGATGATGAGAATCAAGTGAGGGGTTCAGTGGTGAGATTGGGATGCCATGCGCAGGGGCTGATTAGAGTTGGGGAGGCTATTTCATTGGAGAGGTGGGAGTGGAACGAGGGTTGGAAGAGGACGATTAGAATGGGAGATACGGATTTACCCATCGAGAAGATTCTGGGTGAGGAGGCATTGAAAAAGGGGGATGCTATTGATGCTGGTGGAAGAGCGTGGAAGGTTATTGAAGCCAGTGGGAAGGGCGTGTGATTCAATTAACAGGATCTAAAGATAGAAACTTAAAGTCACAATAGCGAGGTACATAGTCGACGAAAACTCTCTCGGCCCATCCGGACCAGTCGTGAACTGTATTCTCTCTACACCCATCCGTGTAGCAGTACCTAACAAGAACTGGACTCTCTCAACACTAATAATAAGGCGATGCCCTCCCGCATGCCCTCCATCGAACCCGTAATATATCCCCTTCTGGTACTTTTTGTCTTTCCGTTCCCCCAGTCTTTGGCCTTCTAGTAGAATCCACCATGTCTAGAGAATCCACTGCCTGCTAAGCATCATGAAGAAACCTCTTTGTAAATCTTACTCCGCCTTTACTCTTATTCACTTGCAACAAAACCCGCTCCGGGGACATCCTCGTCCCAACATGCTTCTTGTAAACACTTGAACAGCATACGTAGTAAACCCTACGTTGCGAAAACAAAACGCCCACCCATGGTTTAATACTAATATTCGCACTCGGTCACCCTCTGTAATTAGGGCCATAACACGGCGCAGTCGAACGGTAAAAGCATAAAACAAATGTCGCACACGTGAAGCTTAGACAGCCCAGCTGCCTCGTCGTTCTCGGACGCCCCATCCGACGGGGTCCATACTGTCGAGGTTAGGATGCTGTCTAGCCCACTCCTTGATATAGGACTGAAGAGCATGCCATCGTGGGCACCTCTGATCGCGAGGCTTATCGGCCTCTGACTCGACAAGGTGACCTTGAGCAAGCTGCTTCTCGTCATCCCTCTCGAGATCATCAATAGTCATCAGACTAATCCGCGAGAGCTCACCATCGAAAGCGCGAGCCATAGCAGGATAGCCTAATGATAGGTAGTTGTACACTTGAGTGACGAAGCTATCGTCAAACTCTTGATCAATCTTATCTTCAAGCTCAGCGTGAGCCTTTTCCTTTTGTAGTCGCTCATCGATGCCATGCAGCATGTGGAGTCCCTTGGGGGGACCGGCCCGTGTCCGGTGCTCCGCTGTGCCATTGATCTGACCATTGGCTGCTCCGTTGATCGAGACCGGCTCGTCTGTAAAGGGTGGAGAGCTGATTTTCGAAGCGTCACCGGGAGTGGCCGCCGGTCTAGGTGTGGCCAACATCGGTGGGGCATGCAGGTCTGCCGGCACCAGGTAGGCATCATTCGAGTCTGATCTGAAGCAATAACCTCGCCAGAGACCATTCTGACCCGAAAGATCCCGGAACTTTTCTTCGGCATGGCGTTCTGCGAACGGGTGATCGGGCTCGAGCTTTGTCTGCTTGGGAGATGGACACCTCCGGAAGACAAGATCTTTGCCGAGCATGGGCGGTGTAACACCCATACGCTTCTTACCGAACGAGGGAGCAGGTGATGCACGTCCAAAAGGTCGGTATCCGAAGGGTCGGGCGAGGTTGCGCGTCGAAGCAAAGCCGCCGGTGTCTGGAGGTATTTGAGAAGCTTTGGCATACGGGACGTCTGCAGATGGAACGGCCGGGGCCGGCGGAATAAAGGGCATCGTAGATTCACCAATATGCCGGGATGCTGCAGGTGCCGGGGATGGAGCCTTGCTGCGTTGCTCGGCGGTCAAATAAGAATCTGTCTCCAGCAATGGCATGTGCGTTTCACCAATTGGCCCACTGACTTCGATGGATGACCGCTTGCTGCTGCTATCACGAGGTGTGTTGGATGTGGTCCACATCGGATCCGGAGGAGGTTCCAGGTCCATTGCATCGAGGTCTGCCGTGTCGGTGCGCATCACAACATCCTCATCCTTCTTAACTACCGGTATTTCCAACGCAGGTTCTTCAACGAGGGTGTCCATCTCGCTCTTGTCATCGGTCATCATAGCATCTTGGTGTTCCTGCTCCTGCTTGGCCTCGACATGTTCCTGCATGTGTTTATGCCACCACCCGAGATTGCTGTCGGATGACTGCCGCCGCACATTGTGATGGTGTTTGACCGAGTGGCCATGGTGATCATGCACGGGAGAAGTGCTCTCGGGGGACTGATCGCTTCCTGAACTCTCACGGAAGTAAAAATGATCTACATTTCCTTCGCGAACATGGCTGTTGGGGAAAGCAGCCATAGCAGCCTCCTGCATCTGGCGCTCGGCCTCCTTGGCAGCAATCTCCAACAGAAACGACACAACATTTTCATCCTCGGATTCGCGACGTCTTGGTCCATTGGCAGCAGATTCGTGGGCATCGTCCCGTCTCCTTCCGCGGTGCTTCGTGGCGGTGTATATGTTCTTTGTGTAAGGGGTAATGTCGGTCTTGTCGGTAGGTTTGGTCGCGGGCCCTGCATCTCCCACTCTGCGACTCCTGCGAGAGGACTCGATCAACTGAGGAGCGAATCGTCGCTTTGGTCGCTGTTGGTGTTTCATTTGGAGCTCATTCAAGCCAGGGGAAGGAGAACGAGGCGAAGGCTCGGGTGTTGGTTCGGGATTGGGTCTCATTGTGCAAGGCGTATTTTTATCATGTGTCTTGTTGCAGGATCGACTTGTTGAAAAGGTTGTTTCAATGGGCTCTGGAACAAACCGTCGCCGAGGTTTCTCTGGCATGGCCATGATGAAAGAAAGGGAGAAGGCAAAGGCCAATCAACCAACTGGGGTCGGGAAATGATGACTCGTGCGTGCTCTCGTTCGTACTTGGCCTACGTTTCGGTTCGGTCGCTGGCCTGTGTCGCGCTGTCTGTGCCTTGCCTTGCCTTGCCTTTGCCGGCCTGTGATAATGGAGGGGCAGGGGGGGACAAAAACAAGTGAGTAATAATAGTGGTGCTGGCTGCCTTAGGTAAGGGTAATGAAGAGCGCAATTGGAGCAGACAGCAACAAATTTTGAGGAGAAAGAGTAAAAAGGTTTTTGTGGGAACAAGAGAAAAAAAGAAGAAAAGGAAGAAGAGTGATTAAAAAATTGTGAAGGAGGTTTACTAAAGGTAACGTAAAGTGTAAAAGTTTGGTTCAACTAGTGACGACAGCGTTTGGTTCAAAGTTTGCGATAAACAGAGAAAGAGAAGCAATAAAAGGCACTGACCGACAGCGCGGGCGACCTTGGTTTTAGCAGGAGACGAGAGCAGGGCGACCTACCTACACCTACGCCTACGGGCGGGGCGATGCAGTTGAGTTCACCTCACCTCACCATGCAGGACGGACAGGAGAAAGCCAGGCCAGGTACCATGACAGCCTGGTTTCGGTAGTAGAGGTACTTTGAATTGTCTTTGATCTCAGCGGGAAATGGCTGGCGTCCGACGCCGGCGGTCGGTCACAGGTTCACATTTCAGTCAATGGAATCACGGACGGGCAGGCAACCTACGCAACCATGTAACTAACAACAAACCCTTGTCACCGTCCATGTCCGGTCAGTCCCCAGTCTCACGCTCTTTACCTTATTATTCTTCCAAGTGCCGCCACAAACTATCCACGCCCAGCCCCAAGCCTCGTTATCAACTGTCCAGCTGCCACTCATGGCCTCAAAACTATCATATGTTTGGGAATTATCATTAGAAGGCCCCAACTGCCAGAATCACCAAATGTCCAGATTTCCACTATCTCCCTATCTGTGAAATTCCTGTTTCTCGACATCTCATTCCACATGCCACTTGAATGACACGACGCGGACGGACACCAGTTTCCGAGGTAAAGGCAAACCCCTGGAGCACAAGGAGAAGGGTCTGCACGCACCCAGCTAACTTTAGCCAGCCCAGCGGACACCAGTACCAGTACCAGCAATCCAAGCGCCTGTCATACCCTGAAAAACGGCATCTGAGGGACCTCGAGGTGGGTGGCAACGATGATGATGTTCGGCCATGGTCCCATTTTCAGGGGCTGCGCCAGGTATTCATTCGTATCTGGGCACAACATTTGCATTTGCATTTGCATTTCTTGTCTGCAAACTGTGCACTCAATCTCGATGTGAGGCTCACGATAGTTACGGCACTCTACCCCAGGCATCAAAAGCGGTTCCTCCGTGTCTCGTTCATTCTGTCACCCAAGCCTAGACCAGTTCGTGGTGGGGGTGTCTTAGAATCCGTCAAAACCATGGTGGGGTTTAATTAATAGGAGACGAGAAGAGTAGAAGGACAGTGTAAATAATTCAAGAGTCAGGATATTACTGTGCTGAGGTCATCATTTCCAAGAATTATATCCCCAAATGTGGTGTCTGACTCAGAATATACAGTACTTATCCCTTCAACTCGCACAGGCTGGTGACCTCACTCGAAGGCCTCTGATTGAGCAATGGACTCAGATTAAATTCCCCACGTCCAACAATTCCTTCCAGCGTCTATGATCTCATCCCAAGCGCAAGCTGTGCAATAAGATAGCGCACACAACAGGCCAAGAACCAACTTTTGACCTCAAATACAGGCTCGCCACCCGCCGTCCGCGTCCGCCCGGGGGGCTCGTCTAAGGTTCCCGCCCGGGCCCCGAAGCTGCAGAGCCCCGGGTCACAGAAACAGAAACAGAAACAAAATCGACCCGCTGCTAGGGATTGACGTTCCTGCAGTTCCGCTCTCACCGACTATTCCATTCAACCTCCATCTGTCGCTGTCTGTCACTGTCACTGTCAGCTAGGGACTGGACTGCGCTTCTGAAACTATCGTACAGTCTAGACTAAAAGATAGGTCAGGACAAGCTGAACTAGATATGCACAAAACTTCAAAAGAGGTGTAAACGAGACCCTAAACTAAAAGGCCCGTAAACTCAATGTTGGCTGTTGTGGCGAGCTACCTATTCAAAAATAGGTAAACGAAGGAGAAAGAATTCTCATGACTTTTTTTCTTTTTTCCTTCTCTCAAGGGCTCCTTGATTGTAACCCTCCATCGTCGGGTCCATTACTATATCTCACACGGCATGACACCCACTTGGGCCTCGCTAAGCCAGAGCCTCAAAGGCGCCCCTTTTCTCTTCTGTGAGATCTGATGTTGGTTGCAGGTGCAGCCCTAGATGCGTCCATGTTTCTGCACGACCATTGTTGAGGTTCTGTGTTACATGGCACCCACTCCACGACATTTCGTTGAGGATCATCTGGAATTCAGTCCAAGAATGGCTCAGGTAGTCTGTGTCGGTCAGTGCAATTCGCATGCATGGCAGTGAACCCATGCTAGTTATTTCTATTTCTCCAACTCGAATTGAAGCTATCGTGACCGTGCAGAGTTCGAGAACCGGTCAGCTATAGACCCAACTAAACCCCCCCACGCGACATGTTCATCTCATGCACGCAGCACACACATTCTCATGCCGTCACATCCAAGACAGCCACTCATTCTTCTCAGCTGCCAACCCTCCATCACAATACGATACCGTAGCGCCCTCTAGTTCACTTCTCAGCGGCTTCCGAAAGCGACAACTTGAGAGACAACATCCGAGCACAAGCAGCCACAGCGAACAAATGTCCCCTCCACCAGCAAAGGAGCTTGAGCTTCCATCATGTTTGCTTCTTTATCACCGCCATAACCAGCAGTTCTAGGTCCCCTGTTTACAATACATAACCCGGTTGATCCCCCGCACTCACCGCATAAGCTCGCCCTTGTTCGATGCTTGTTCCCCGGAAGCGAGCCCGTATGTAAGTATGGATGGGTGGATGGATAAACGAGACCCTCTAATTCTGATGGATTTCAACTTCCGCCATTTCATATCACCAGGAACAAAAAAAAATCCCCTATCCCTTGGGGAAATTTTTATCTGAGGCCACGCTCTCCTGATGTCGTCGAGTTAAAATTATCCTGGTCCTGTCGAATCAATGCGGCTCTTCTTATCCTGTGCCCCTGAACCTCACCTGATATCCACATCTTGTTACGGGCTCATGCGATCTCACTTTTGGCAATTCGGTAGAATTGGGTTTTTGATCAATTAAGAAAAATAACCTGACACCTATTCTTTAGATCTTGGATATCTTACATGGATCTCTTTGTCTGGTGGTGCTACTTACACACCGCTCTGTAGACTGAAACTTTCATCTTCTTTGTTCTGCCACCAATGTTGTATTATTGCAACGTCTGTTGTTAGCTTATCGTCTCCCTTTCAAGCACGAACCAAATGCTCCTCTGGCAACGAATCTTGGTGTGTGTTATGTGTCACATTACAGGTCGTGCTACCCCAGATGGCTTTCCACTGTCTCACTTCCCCATCATTTACACTCCGAAGTCGGCAGTAGTTCTCTCGGGCGTAGCAAACGTCCAACTGAAATCGCTTCACCAAGAGGTACTTACCCCAGCATCTCAAATATCAAACTCCACTCGCCATGTGTTCCGAAAATTGAAGTTCGCCCCCGGAATTTTGTGTGCCCAGACCCAGAGCATCAGCCCTGCATTTATTAACCTTTTGTGTAAACGAAGCCATTGCTTTCTGGAATGCGGTTCTTAATCCAGCCAACCGCCGGTGTCCAAAAGTGCTGATCTTTGGCCGCGGATCTAAGGGTCCGTCGTACATCCGGAGATCACGACGTCAATGGTTTCCCCGAGTCGTGCTTCAAGATCTACAAGTCGCGTTTCACGTGCACGACTCATTCAGCTGATCTGTATCGTTTTGTAATTGATCTTCTCGGAGAGACTTGCCCTGCAGTCGTCTGGCAGGGTCTTGTCAGCTTGTCTACGTCAAGCTGTAACCTTATTGCAATGAGTCACTGTACTTACAAGATGATCGCTCTGTAATGGTCAATATGTCACGTTGGAGAACTGCAGTATCTCATATCACGATGATATTTCGCTGCGGCGATCCGTTGACCCCGCCATGACTGCCAGTATCTTCATATTCTAAGCACCGATCGTGGGGATATTTTAATTAGTCGTCGATCTGAGTAAATCACGCTTACACAAATCACTATTTTACTGGTTGACGTCGATCTTTACTCTCATGTTGAAGGAACGGTCACTTTTGTACTTCAACACCATGGTGACTTCTCGTGGTGCTGTTATAGGGTAGCCCAAAGTGAGCCACCTTGAGAATCAAGAAGGTAATCGCATGGTTCCAATAGTTAGAAGATCTAACTGGCCTTTTTGGAAGAGTCCGAATATTTATTTGACGA
This sequence comes from Fusarium verrucosum, assembly GCA_013623715.1. Lineage (NCBI taxonomy): Eukaryota > Fungi > Ascomycota > Sordariomycetes > Hypocreales > Nectriaceae > Fusarium > Fusarium verrucosum. The sequence continues at coordinate 92,927 of JABFFJ010000014.1, forward strand.
GATCAATTCTGCTTTTTATGTGTTTTTGGGACCAATCTTCCCGTCTAGTGCGCAGTAGTGTTGAGATAGTTCTGTGATGACTGTTACGTGAAGCTGAACTTCAATCATTTACTTCTTATGCTCAATCAAAGCAGCTCTACAAATTCTTACTTGTAATGATGTCTATTTTAACAGGAGGCTATTATTCTTACTGAAAAAAAATTACCAAGATACCAACACTTGGTAGTCCAAGGCGCAGTTCAGATAGCTCATCGAGGATAAGTTGAAGATACACAAGTATCATGGGAATTGACTTGAACCTCGCTTTATCATCATATGCCTTGACGCGTGTTCATTCATTTATGACACTTCAAAGAAACCTAGCCATTTGTAAGCACTGAGTTACGCTCCGTTTCCCATTGACTTGCTGATGTTGATGCATTCCATTGAAGTCGCCATGGGAACTCGAGAGTTACAACAAGTTTGACTGACATACAGAAGTGATATGTTCATAATATTCGAAGACTATTTGTTGAATAAATCTTCTGTGCAATGAATTATGTTTTGTCGAGTTCATTGAACAGTTCAAATATATCCTCCGATAGACCAGTTCTCGGGCAAAGGGCCCCGTGACATAGAAAGAACAAAAACGGCTAAACGGCTGTCCTTCATTTCTTGGACATATTACAAAAGCCGACAAAAAGATATATGCGTCTCTGATTGCTGTTTCGTGTTGAGTTATGAGACCTTCTTACCTCGGTAACATACTTCAACACCTCCTCTCCGGGCCAGTTTTGAGGAGGAGACATTTTGATCGCTTTAGCTCGGTCCGTGTCGCTTTCAACTGCCGACTCCTTTTTTACGAGTGCCGCTTCTTAACGCGACCATGACCAGGATAATGCCGTGAGTGCCAGTGGAGTAAAACCTGGGGAAGTGTTTTCAAGAAAACACCAAACCAACTAATCGATATTGACAACAAAGCCAAGTCCGCGGCAACTAAGCTGAATGCATGGCATATCTGCTAAAGAATATATCTCTACAGACAAACAGCTGCGGTTCAAGTTAACGTTACTTGGCTCAACATTTCCAACGAGCTGATTAATTCATTGAACAATTAATAATATCATATCAAAAGTTCCTGCACCGGCCGTCATAAATATCACTCAATCCCCCCCGAGTCCCAGTCGGGTCGTCATCTCACGCCCTTCAACTCCACGACTCGGTCGTCATCTGAGCAATCTCAGCATCGCCTCGGGCGTCACATTGCATTTACCGCTCGAGAATGTTTTGTCAGCTTGACATTCGACTATACCCAACGAGGCAATTCTTTCCACCACTGATCCACCCGTCCAGGGCCCAAGAGTTTGTTTAATGGGGCAAATGAGGACTACAAAGCGAGATGGGATCCTCCTTATTTTTTCCTGTACGGAGGATGATAGACTCAGTTCCTCGATTAGTGGATTAAATATTACTTTGTCATATTGTCTTATTTACTTCATGGTTTATCATGACGAAACCCGACGAGGAACATATTGGCGTTGAGCCCGGAGCCGAATCCGGAGCCGAGGCGGGTGTTAGAAGAAGCAGCGTGGAGTCTTCTCTAGATGTTGAGAAACTCGGCCGACAACGACCAGAAGTGTTTAAGTCAATATGGGCTGAATTAGGTTTCGGTTTCTCTGTCTTCTGCTCTATGTTACTGGCAGTAAGTTATCCCGCACATACTCCCTCATATTCATCAGACCACTTTCAGTGCAGACACTGACTGACATATCAGGAATTCTTCGTCAGTGGATTTCATGTTATCCTTCCGCCTTTAGCCCAGGATCTCAAAATTCCAAGCGCATTGCAAACATGGCCGTCAAGTGTCTTCTCCCTTATCACAGGAGCCATGCTTCTCCCCATGGGCCGTCTGGGAGACATGTATGGCGGCTATCTGGTCTTCAACGGCGGTCTATTGTGGTTTTTTCTCTGGGCTCTCATTGCAGGCTTCAGCAAGAACTACATGATGCTCATCTTCTGCAGAGCTCTCCAAGGCTTTGGCCCTGCTGCATATCTCCCCGGAGGCGTCATGCTGATGGGTAAGATTTATCGTCCTGGACCTCGCAAGAACCTCATATTCTCACTATATGGCGCATTCGCACCCCTTGGATTCTTTTTCGGTATCCTGGTTGGAGGTTTGTCTGCTGAGTTCCTCGACTGGCGTTGGTACTTCTGGATCGGCACTATTGTCTTTGCTGTTGTCTGTGCAGTTTCACTCCTTGCCGTTCCTTTCGACTACCGTGACAGAAATGTCAATATCCCTATGGACTGGTGGGGAGTTGGAACGATTGTCCCAGGCCTCATCCTCATTGTGTACGCACTGACAGATAGCTCTCATGCTCCCAACGGCTGGGCTACCCCCTATATCATTGTAACCTTGATTCTCGGCGTCCTCTTCCTCGTCGCCGCGTGGTATGTCGAAACGCGCAAAGCTCAAGTTCCTTTGCTGCCAGCCGACCTCTTTGCGCCAAAGGGTATGAGGCGATTCATGGTCGTCCTCTTCCTTGCCTTCGGCACCTTTGGTCTCTTCCTCTTCTATTCAAGTTTCTATATGGAATTGGTGCTTCACAGATCCCCACTTACCACAGCCGTTTGGTACATCCCGCTGTGTGTTGGTGGCCTGCTCATTGGCACTGTTGGAGGGTTTACGCTGCACTTCCTACCAGGACGAGTATTGCTTTTCATCTCGTCTTCAGCCAACGCAACCTGCATGCTGCTTTTCGCCCTCATGCCCGAAAATCCAACCTATTGGGCCTGGGTTTTCCCGGCTATGGTCTGTTCTACACTCGGTATCGACATCACCTTCACAGTCAGCAATATCTTCCTCACAACCAACATGCCAAGCAACCAGCAAGGACTGGCAGGTGCCTTGATCAACAGTCTGCTTTTCTTGGGAATCAGCTTCTTCCTCGGTATTGCCGACATTGCAGTCGCTGGGACGTCGGATCTCGGACTCCGAAAGAGCTACAAGGTTGCCTTTTGGCTCGCCTTTGGCGTGGCATTGGTTCCCCTGCTCTTCATTCCGTTCATCAAGATTGGGGCCGCTAAGAGCGAACTTACAGTGGAAGAGCGTGAGAGATTAGAGAATCCACAGCGGTCAGTAGGAGAATCGGAGACGGAGCGAGAGGCAGTGCCGCAACCACAGGAGCCCAAGGACTCGAAATAGAAGGCAAAGACCGGGGGTTCAAATTATGGATGATAAGCATTTGTTTGATATACTTGATACAGAAGAGGCGTTAAAGAAAGTTTGTTTAGGTCACTGCAGGTTCATGTTACTATGACAGCATAATATATTACATCCGCCAAATATAGGAGGAGAGTCAATTATCGTATAACTACATGAGTAAACTCGAAATCTCCCTTGAGTATAGAGGCAGGGCCAAAAGGTTCTTGCCAAAGAGAACCTACTTATGCCATAATCTATCTATCTATCTATTTACCTACTTAATCCTTTAGGTGCTTGAGGATATAATAAGCCTAGATTACCTACCTTCCTTGGGTAACGTACTCATATCTTCGGCATGTTGGGCAATAACGTTTTGGCCCTGCCTCTGTCTAAGAAGCTTTATTACGCATAGGCATTCGTAGTCAGGGACTTTTTGCCCTGCATAAACATTTAAGCCACAACTGCGTTGTTTCAGGAAGTCCATAACGACACATGACCCGGCAATAAGCCGATTGCAACAGTAATATGACGATGTAACTTTGACCCTCGGGAGGATGGCGGCCCTTTTACGCAAAGTTCAGTTTGTTTCTTGAGTGGCCAATTTAGAACAAAAATACCACATGCCCCTGCATGAAATGATGATGAGATAGCGACGTATTCCCTGCTGCCACCTGTTGAATGACCGGGATCCAACGTGGTGATCCAGGGGTAAAGCGCCACAGTATGTGTCTGCAACGGGGCTGCAAAATGGCGGGTTTTGTGATGCAGAAACGTTTTGATGAGATTTTTGTTGGACTGGGGCTTGACCGTTGCCAGTTATTTAACTGATGGAGGCGTTTTGTTGTTGAAACGACCAGAACCCTTGTCAAAACGGCGCAGAGTCTTGGTGTGCCCATTAAAACCCCTGCCAATGATCGAGATTAAAAGGTAACTCAGATATCACGGGTTCTCTGCGTGTGATGTTGAGCCAAGACTTTCTGGTAAGCGGACGGGACGGGACGGGTTTCAAGGCTGATCATCAATTCCAAGCGTCATCATTGCCAAATCTTGGTATATACCGGTTTTTGTCACGGCAATATTGCTTCAGCCAAGCCAGCTCCGGCTTCTATGTCGGGAGCCAAGTATCTGGGCGCTGGACTAAGGAGATATTGAACCTATGGGAAACCTTAAAGGTTATGAGGGCAGGGCATGGAAAACTTGGTCGTGAGTGGATTCTGCATTGAAATCTTGTGCCGCTTCCGGAAAAAGCAAGACAGGCCATCATTCATTAGGTAAATAGCGATGAAGGTTTTGATTACCTAGTTTTAGGCTAGTTTATGCTAGACGACTCCCTGTTTATTTCTGTCAGTTTGCTCCTACATATGTACAGTAAGTGTTTGCAGGTGGGTATGAGTTCATGCGTGGGATTTGATAGTGATCAACTGCTGTTGATGCATAGCTATTGGAGAATTAATTGTTAATGTGCTCTCAATGGAGGACATGACAATCTGGGGACAAGGACATGGCCTGCATGTAAAACGAAATATGTAAAACACGCAGGAAAAAAGTCTTCTTTTTTTCGTTTCTTTTTTCGGTATTAGATCATTGGTCGATGGAGACAACGAAGGATCAATCGTGTGGAGACTGGCGCTTCTAGTTCCCGATAAGAGTTACATTTTGTGGAAGGAAAAGAGACAGTAGATCCATACCATCGCGATCTGGCTGTTTGGTCATTTGTTACAGAGACCTTAGGTAGAGATCTTCTAATGAACATGTAAGGGAGGCCATGCTGCCGTTATCAGTTGAGCCCTATACTAGATAGATCTCAACGTGCATTGACTTATCGAACTATTAATTCTAAAGTTTAATAACTTAGACTCATCCCATGCTAGAGTTTAGGTAGTGTAGATTGACGAATGTGACATCCCATGCTACCCAAAGGAAAGCCTCAACTTTGTTTTACAGTACCTTTTAGGTTTAACATTATTTACTTTGGCTCTCTCTCCCCTGTCAACAACCAATATTGAGCGAGCGTCTAATCAACGTCTCATCCATCCATCAATTTGATGTCGCCCATCCTGGTATTGTCAGTCCCATAAATCAACAGCAACCTCTCCTCCAACTTCCAACTTTTTCTCACTTGGCGACGTACGTTATTGTTGTTCTTGCACAACACCACACACATACATACATCCCAGTCTTTCCCGTGTCACTTGGACCGACCCTTTATCTCGTTGTTTGCTTCTTGTGCGCATTGTCCAACCCCGAGTGTACCTTCACAACCGTGCACTTCAACGCTTATATCGAGGATTCTCGTCACACTGCGCCTGCAAATGCGCGCCGTCAGGTACGGGCCGACCTTTTCTTTACGACCACTTTTTTTCCTTTCATAATTATCTGGCTTCTTGTTTGTCTTGCTTTGCGGGCCTTTCCGAGCATTTGTACCTGGATCATCCTGTCTCTCCATGCGACGCGCCCTGGCACCGAAACACCAGGATAGGTACATTACCTACCTACATACCTTGCCTTCCGCCTGGCTTGTGCATTGCGCTACACTACAATTCGATTAATCAATTCAACTTCTTTGTCAGTGCAAGTCTGTGCTGCGCTGACTAGAATTGTACTCTCCAGCCGTTTCGTCGTTGTCTCCATCAAAGTCAACAACAACTGACCTCGTCCCGCCTTGTTCCCGTATCTACCTACCTATCTACAAGGACCCCTGCTTCAAATATCCGTTCGTCAAACTCTGACCAGCAGTCTCACGACAGTCCAGCCATCCTGACTTTACTTCTAGTCATCATCGCGCTGTCGCGCCGTAACGGCTTTCTTGGTCCAATTCTCTCCTTCCGCAGCTTTGCGCGCGAGCCTCTCGACCCTGGCTTGACACCGTTTCCCGCTATCAACAAGCTACTACCGAAACTGCGACGCCTTTATCGCTAAAGCACACCGACTTGAGCCCAGCATATCATGGGATCTTGACCCCCGTGACCTCTCATTACCACGCTCCGAAACTACATACATAGGTACCCGACAGCTTGATAACAGCTGTCAGTGCATTCACTCGCTGCGCTGTGCTGTGCTGTGCGCCATCCACCACCAACCTACCGTCTTGAATGCATTCGGATCCTTTGTACCGAACCTCGTCAATCTTTCCCGTTTCTATCCACTCCCTTGTCTGGAGGACGATCTGGAGAGTTGCATCCTCGCTTGATAAGAATTAACACAAAGGCAGCATCCTCCCCGCCTTATTCGATCGGCGCAGGCAGGATCGCATCGACTCTTACACTCACCAACAAGCCATCATGGCTTCCCCAAAACCTTCAAAATCCGACCGCAGCCAAGAAAACGATGACACCCAAACCGAACCTGTTCTTCTCTCGTCCCCTCTTTCGACTCCTTTAACGACAAGTCCTGAGCTGGTCTCGTTCCAGTCGCTGGCCGACCAAACGTCAACACCACTCAGCATGGACGATTCATGTTTTCTCGACATCGACAAGTTCATCTCGGCCACCGGTCTCGAGTCAAGCGGTGTTAGTGCTGCCATAGCGTCGCCAGTCGGCCAATCGCCGGTGAATACAGCGGGGTCACCCGCTAAACCCTCGGAACCTATAAGCACCCAGGGCCAACACGGCGCAGATCTCTTGGGATGTACAGGGACAGACACAAATAGCGGCCACGCCGGGCAGACACGTGCCGCCGATGATGTTGATATTTCTCCTTCAATTGAAGAAGAATCGAAGCTACAACAAACTCCTAATCGACAATCGTATCGCGGGTCCCAAAAATACGACGAAACAAACACATCAGACGACACTGCATCGCAATCGCAGCCAAAAGTCATTTCGCCAGTAGCTGCACCAAATACGACAGGTCTCTCTGCCCAAAATAGCAGCAGTGCCCCATCTACCACCGCCGAGTCTAGTCGTGGTTTCAGGGGCCCTCAGTTGGATCAGCACGAGTATCAAATAGATTGTTCGATCAGAAATCAGCAATACGAGACTGAGACTGAGACCGCTCCAGCGCCCACAGGGACTTTGCCGGAGGAAGCCCTCCCTGCGCCAGGGATAGCCACAGCACAACCACAGCGCTGCAGTCTTACTCAAAACGCCACCCAGGCCATGTCGAGCACGGCCTCCACTAGCAACAATTCCGTTCCCCCTGGGCATCAAAGACACCTTAACGGTCATTCCTCACACGAGTCCCACGCCAACGGTTTTCTTCCCTCTCACAAAACATCCCTTTCGTCGCGACTCAGCGGCATCAGACTCGATACGAGTTTTGTCAGGCCCATAGCAAGGCCCATCATTCGTACAGCCCCCGATTCGCCGTCCCTCAACATCAAACATCCAACTCCCGACATCACCCCCCAAGCCCGATCTGGGGCATACGTTGGTAACATTGCACAACTCGAAGCCACCGCCGAACGATTGTCTATGACCAGTTCTATCGACGATGCAATTCGAGATTTACACACTGAACTGAAGCGATCCGATAGCAGACGCTCCTCCATACTTGCTGCCAGTGTCAGAGCTGCAGGATCCATCGACGATTATCCAACCAACCCTGGCGAACAATTACGACGACATCCCTCTATCGCTTCCTCTATAGTTTCTACAAATAACGCTGCACGCCACGGTGGTTACTCTCCGGGCGGATACGTGCTTTCTCCGAACCACTCCTTTACCGGACGTCTTAGATCAGGGTCCAAGAACTCGGCTGGCCGACCAGACTTTGATCTCGATACAGTCTTGTCTCGTCACGGACCAGGCAAGGCATCTGTTAGAAGCGTCCGTTCTACAAAGGTCTCACTTGCCGAGATCTCGGAATCAGAACCCATTGCATTAACCCAGGACGTACTCGACATGGCCGACAAATCTCCAGTCAAGAACACCGAGGGTGAATCTGTCCTACCCGATGAGCTGCGCGATGCCAATATACCGGCTACCGATGTCTTCCAAAACATGATGGGAGATGACGATTTTATGAACTCCAAGAACGAGCAGCCGCATGCCGAGGCAAGCACTGATCCATTTGCCGATCAAGAGTCCCGAGATCCCAAGCGACCCGGAAGTTCACACTCAGATACAACTTTCCAACAATGTCAGGATGCGTTTGGTGATTTTGATGGTGTTCACTGGGTGCCTGGACAGGATGATCTTGACGACTTGGAGCCTCAGCTCGAGCCTCAACCCCAACAGCGACAGATGCCTCGTTCAGACCATGTTCGGCCGCAGTCCTACATGGATCCCGAGTCAGGGCAACAGATGCTCTACTACCCGGCTCGTGTTCCTGCCATGCTCAATCTACCTCCCAAGTTGTCCAACAAGCCCAAGGCCAACGAGAGAAACAAGCGACGTTCTCAGGTGATGAGTGCTATGTTTGAAGGAAACAGACAATCAAGGGTGCTGGATGGGGATGGAAAGGGACAACAACGTGATACCACCAGAGACTCCTGGCTGCCTGATCCTCTTGCTGGTCATCGAGAATCATTTGCCGCCTTATCATCCGATGACTTGGGTAACTTTGGTAATTTTGGTCTAGAACCAGAGACAACCCGCTCTGTACACTCAGACCAAGGTGGTAACCCCGCTGTGCAACCCGAAACCGCTGCTAATATTCCGGTTGAGACACTGAGGCGTCCTCAACGGTTGTCTCGTAACGATCTTGACAAGCGGAAGTCGAGGATGTCAAACCTACCGCCGCAGTTGAGAGCGAGCGCCTACTTTGATCTCCCAGATACCACACAACCAGAGATTGAAGTCAAGGATGGTTCAGCCATGGCCACTCTTGAAAGTATCCTTGATGCTTCAGCAAATGCCCCTGTCAGTGCATTCACAGATCATGAGCGTGCCGGCAAACTTGGCAAGGAGGTGTATGGCAAGGAAAAGAAACGAGCGAGTATGTCTGCAGCTGCGACTCTCCAGCCTGAACCTGGCAAGAAGCATGCTAGGAAGCGTTCCTCTTTTATGTGGCTTGGTAGACGTCACAGTCATGCCAGTGATGACGACAAGAACCAAAGACCCAAGTCAGAGTCTGGTCTGGGACCGGCCAACGCTGATATGAATGCAAACGAGAACGGTGGCCTGGCTCATAGCGCGGATGGTCGTAGTGATGGCCACGGCGATGATGAGCAACAGGCCGCCGAGGAAGAAGCGGAGGATGTATCTGAGGAAGAAGGCTACTCTGGACCTCCGACAACACTTTTGGCCGAGCTGCAGTTGCGAAAGCAGCAGCAAAAGGAACGCACCCAACGAACATTCCCCGGAGGTATGCATGCCACATTGTTGGAAATGGACGCTGTTGCCGAGACTCAGAAAAAGGCAAGAAACAACAAGCGTATCAACTTGGCATGGGAGGAGGGTCAGGCACAAGATGATGATGACGACTCCGATGATGAGGATATCCCTCTGGCTGTTATTGCAGCACGCAATCAAGGTGCAAAGAACGTCATGGATCTGCAACGCCCAATCGGTTTGATGGAGCGTCGTGAGATGGAAGAGAACGAACCTCTCAGCCACCGCCGAGCACGTCTGCACGGTCAAGACCCTCGATCTATGGTGATCAACCATAGACCCAGCATGAACAATCTCAGTGCCAACCACCTTCCCCAGACACCTCTCTCGGCACACCAATCTGTGGCACACCAATCGGCGCAGAACGCATCTCCTGAGCCAGATGATGAGTTTGAGGGAGAGACTCTTGCTGATCGGAAACGACGTCTTGCCGCCAAGGACGAGGCAGAAAACCCGCTGCCTAAGGCCCGACCCGTCAGTACTGCCTTTTCCGTTGAACTTCTCACTCAGTTTGAGTCTCCCGAAGAGAAGAAGAAGGAAGAAGACGAGAAGCCCAAGTCAGGCGGGGAAGAGACCTTGGGCCAACGTCGTCGTCGTCTGCAGGCTGAGCGAGAAGCACGTGAACGAGAAATGAGTTTCAACCAGCTGAACGCCGGTGCCGAGGAGCCAGAGGTGCCAATTCCTGGAGTCAACGGGCAAATGCATCAGATGTCGAGCGTGCTCTCTGCCCATCTCAAGAGAGAGACCAACCCGGCAATGGAAGAGCGTGCTCGCCTCGAACGCGAGAGGAGGCTTGTGAGAGAGCATGACGCCAAGATGGCGGCTTATCGAAGCCAAATGCCGCAAACCTTAGTTGGTCCTAGCAACGCTCAATCTGGAGGTTATCTTGGAGGCACCTTTAACAACGGTCTTGGTGGCCAGAACTCCCAAGCCGCCATGTCCTCTCCAGCCCTGCACACACAACTATTCAACCAGCCAGCCCTCAATCACCGAAAGAGCGCCGTGTTTAGCACTTACGGAGCCCCCATGCAGCAAGGACCATATGGTGCCTCGACTGGGAACCTGGGTGCCATGAACATGGGATACAATGGCATGAACAACGGCATGAGCGTCTATGGCGCAGGCATGTTGCAGCCCGGTATCCAAATGGCTGGGCAAGGCGGTTCGACCAACAGAATCGAGCAGTGGCGTCAGGGTGTCCTCCCATGAGGGAGTCGACTGCTTGCTTGAGCTGTTTTGTCGGCTGAAACAAATAGAGATGTCATGTCTCAACGGACATCTATCTATTGTACTATTTTGAGGGAACATAGAAGAGGGGGGGATCACTTATCCAAAGCGCATAAATGTCAATACTGGTGTTGCGGATAGAGGTCGCAAATGGTGTTATTACACATTTGGGGGGTTGTTTTTTATTGATCTGCATGGCACCTAGCATGGCATGGCGCGGGAAGTACTTGTGAGGGCTGGAGGGACAGCAATTCTTGACAAGGAACAATCTAATCATTTTAATCTGAATTTAGGAGCATGTAGTTTTAGATACAGAGCATGAACATGATGGTATGAGCAAAAGTACTCAAGTTCCAGTGTTGAAAGTGATTGTAGAGCATGGGGAGGGAGGTATCAACTCGTCATATTGCCAAAACAAAGATACAGAAAAATTAAGCAACCCAATGTCTACATGACCAACGCCAGGACGATAACAAGCCATTTACCTCCCCTATTTTCACTCTTCTTCTACATGCTTTTGAATCCCATTTCCCTCTTCACCTCCGCTTGCCAAATGTAGCAGCGGTCTTCTGCAGTTTGGATGGCGGTGCGGCTTCGATATCACTCTCCTCATCCTCGCCCATAGAGTCTTCGATCTCGTCGTGCTTGACCTCATCCTCATCCAGAGACTCCTCAGCATCGCTCTCGTCCTCCTCACCGGCTGAATCCTCCTCGTCATCGGAATCACCAACAAAGCCGTTGGTGATGGGGACATCGTCGTCTGAATCGTCAAGGTCGGTGTCCAGACCACGTCTTCGGCCAGGTGTGCGCGCAGCTTCGTCCTCACCCTCAACCCAGATGACATCCTCATCTTGGTCAGAGTCAGAGTCGTCGCCGTTGCCGCGAGCAGCACCGCGGGATAACTTGCGTCGAATAGCCATTTGGCCATCGAGCATATCGAGCTTACCCTTGAGAGCGAGCAGGCTTGACAGGCCCTTTGCGCGCTCGGCGAGAACCTTTTGCAGGCCGCTGAGGCTGTGGATGACCTTTGGCTGCGATGCCAGGACACCACCATGAGCAACTAGTGTCCACTGAACCCAAGTCATGAGGTTTCCGGCGCGGCCAGGACGGCGGTACAGGCGAGCGGCCAGCTTGGTGAGAAGAGTACCGGCGAGGGCGCTGTCGAGGCGCTCAATGGTGTTGCGGATGGTGTGGAGATCGGTGGCGTGCAGACACGACTCGAGGAGGTCTGTGTCGTCGGTGCGGAGGGCCTGGGAGAGAACGGTGGTGAGAGACTGGTGCGTGTGAAGCGCAACGGCATTGCGCGAAGGTTGAGAGACGACTGCGCCGTTGAGGGCAGAGGGCACATCGATGATGTCGTTCTCGGCGCGGAGAAGCTCTCCAAACGAGGGGGATACACCCTCGGCATCTGACTCTTCGTCGTTGGACTGGCCATTGATCTTGGGCTTGGCGACGTTTGAGCGGGTGCTTGTCACGGCAGATTCCTGGGCGGGCTGCTCGTCCTCGGCATCGGAGATGTCTTGGTCGCTATCGTTGTCGGACGAGATCTCAATGGTCTCGGCCTGTGAGGGCTGGAGGGCGTCGGGGCCGGCGATGGAGGCCCTTGTCTCGTCAATGACGGACTTGTTTGGGACTTGAGCGCTTGTTCTAGTGACAGGAGTGGCCAGCTTGACCGGCGCTTTACGTTTTGTCGACATTATGAGGATATTGTTTGATGTGAAGCTGCGCAAAGTCGCGTGCAGGGAACTTGTCGATAATGGGGAATCAGCGACGGGGGGATATTAATTTGAGAAACGAGTCAGGAATGCGACTCTGGTTCCTCTGCGTCGTGAGTTTTCCGTAAGATATAGGGAAAAGTGATGATGTTGAGCGCTATCAATTGGAAAATTTGACGAAGCCGTCGCTTGGTTCTCGAGTGAAGGAACTTTTTTTCTGGCACCCCAGCTCGAACTCTGGTGGTTGCCCCACAAGAGATAAGATAAGAGTATGATGATCACGTGTGCAGCCACGATGGGGTGTGGCACGCAGAAGATGAGTCGTGATGTGGCTGTCGTTGGGCGTTGGGCAAAGCCGACAACCGTGACCATGGTTGGCCCACTCTGTACGTAGTACATCCAAGTCGGGCCTTGGTTGGAGTCTGAGAGCCACTTAATTACAACGATTGGCCTCTCAAATGAAGACAAGTTTGATTGGACAAGATCAGGAGATAGTGGAGCTAGGACGAGCTGCAATTGGCCGCATCTGCAGCAGCCTTTACATTGCTCATGGAGGGATCCGTGGCCTCAGGAGATATTGAAGTACAGGCAAGTACAGTATCAGGTGAAGGGAGGGTGTTGTTCCTCGTTACGCAATGGCACAAATCTCGGGTACACAAACTAGAAAATCCGATGTGATTGCTCGGGTTTTTTGCCCATCGGTTTGTTGTAATGAATGAGCTCGAGTTGAGATCCAAAGTGGACCCCCCGTGTCCCGGGCTTGAGTATGATGCGTTCCCTCTTCGGTATAAGGGCGATAGCTGTTAGGTGATTATGGGGGATATGTGCATGTACGAGTGACGCGACGCGAACGTGTAAGAGAGGTGTCACGAAATATGATTCACGTGCTTGGGTATAGATAATGGGTGTAAGTAGACATCTTATGTTGTCCTTGATCATTTATTTTACATATCGTCTCATCACTCAGCTGAAATCTTCATCTCATGCATCATGTCATCCATCGCATCTTCAAGTTTTGCTGATCTGCTCGCTTATTGCTGTTACTTGCTTGAACAGGATCGTGTAAGATGAAGCTCGGGACACGGAGGTATTCCGGGGCCGTTGTTAATCTTATCCGTGTCTTTTCGGGATTGGTAACCTTCTTGAGTGAACGTTGTACATTCTAAGTTGTGTTTATAGGATTAAGTTTTCGCCTCTGCATGCTCTGTAAGCTCAATATAATACAAATAAATATTCAAGAATATTCCTGATCAATCTAGACATTCATCTTTTCAGTGTCATCCTAATCATCTTCAATCATGATACACCAACCTCTACCATATCATCCCCAGCCACCCACCCACCATCCAAT
>JABFFJ010000015.1:0-52097 GCA_013623715.1 Fusarium verrucosum
TGACGGGGGAACGTATTCAGGATCCTTCTTATGGTCCGGGGGGGAAGGGCCCGAGGAAGGTGGTGGTGGAGCAGGTTCGTCGTGTTGTGGAGGAGGAGGATGAGGAGGATGTTGCTGGTGGGGATGAGGCCGCGGATATTGACTCGGGTGAGGCTGTTGATATGGAGCTGGAGGATATGGTGTGGTTGGCCTTGGTGCTGATGCGAAGATAGCGAGTGAGAAGGAGGAGGGGGCGGCGGCGGCGGTAGGTGTTGGTGGTGAGGATGCTGAGCTGACGGCGGTGGAGGCAAAGGAGGATGAGAAGAATGGTGATGTTGAGTCGGAGGCGGTAGAGGATGCTGATGTTGGTAGGCGTGAATTGGTGGTGGTGGTGCGCTGGAAGAATAACCAGTGCCGGGGATTCGCTGCGACATGTCGGGCGGATGATAGGCGGAATTCATTGCGGCTTGCAATTGACAATGGAGTTGTCGAGTGTAAGTTCGAGTATATATATATGGGTACCAAGGCAAGGCTAGGGAGGTAGGTATCCGTGGAGGAAGGACGACCTGCGGAGGACGAAGCGAAGAGGAGGAGGAGGAGTTGCGGCGGACGAGGTGAGATATAAGAGCAAAGTGTTCCGATAGTTGCGTTGCGTTGCGTTGCCTTCCCCGTCAAGCTGCTCGTCCTAAGCCAAAGAGCGAAGAGAAGCGAAACAAGGCAGGACAAGATAGATGTCAGTCTGGGGAGAGAAGAAAGCGCCAAGAGGCGAAGCCACCAAAAGGGGAGGCCGACGATGGATGCAATTGAAATGGATGTATAATGTAGGCAGTAAGTCAGTCAGGTTAGATAGGTAGGTACCCGTCGCACTGGAAGCAGGTAGCTAAGGTACTAGGTAGGTAGGTATGTCGTCGATGTTGCACGGGCGGCGGCAGGTGGAGAGCCCAAAAGCCGGGCTGAAGGTAAAGTGTAAATGGATGGAAAGTTTGGAGTGGAGCTGGAGGTTTAGCTCCCAAGTGGCGCGGGCCGGGAGCGCTAAAAAGGGTTTCAATTCCCTGGCTCGGTAGCTCGGCTCCGTTATCCCAGGAATTATTACCGTAATGGTCTCGAGCTCATGAACTCTGATCCCCACGACGATTTCAGTTCATCCCGACACAGTGGTTAAGGTATGGCATAGCGAGCAAATCTAGGCGTGTCCGAGAATCAGATGGAGGGGGGGCTTGAGCTAAGTCGGGAGGTAGCCTGGTTAGAGCGAGGGAGCGAGGCACGACGCCAGAATTCAAGGCTCGGGCTGAATGAACTGTGCAAAGGAGTTTGTTGCAGTTGAGACTGAGCGGGCGAGACCTGAGTTGCAAGGACCGGGGCGCCGGGCTTTATGAAGTGTGCGTCAGCAGAAGAGTAGAAAAAGAAACAAGACAACAAAAAGACCCTGAGCAGCACACCTCCAAGAGAGAGGAGCGCGACGCGAATGGACGGGCAAACCATCCAACAAGGTGTACACTGAACGAACGCAAGCCACATAATGCTACACTCACAAGACAGCAAGACATCAGGTAACACAGGACGGAGAGCACACCATCTTCTCATCCAATTGCTGTAGAACAACTGTTGTCCAGTTGAAACTACGGCCAGCCACTCTGCTCACTGCATGATATTCCTACTACGACGCCATATGATAGCGGCCGTCGAGGCTATTTCGGTTTGGTTCTATGAAAAGACATCATGTCGATCGATGCCAGGTCTCGACCCGACAATGTCTTGTCAACGTCTTTTTCTTGTGTCTCAGCCTGATACCGACCGACTCGACTAGTTAGGTACCCTTTGTTTGTTCATCACGGGTCATTCATTGTCACTGCCGGACCAGCCTCGGTCGGACTCTGAGCTGAAGCATATATAAGTGCACAAGTTATTCTGGTGGTTGGGCTTCTAGGTAACGGTGAGATGTTTGGAGCAGCCCAATTGGAAGTGATTGCAGAGCAAACTTGAATTGTACTGCGTGAGGAAAATCTGATCCGTCAACTCAATTGGAAGCGCAGTTATAGCAGACGTTCTGAGTTATTATTTGCAATTGCATTACTGTAACTTCCTGTTAAATGGAGATGTACGGATGCTGCGTAGCACATCTCTTGAACAATTAACTTCAACCGTCTCCTCGTCAACACCAAAGAAGATTCACCATCTTCACATCGTGTTGTCTTTGCGTCTCTCAATTGGTGGGCCTATCAAGATGCTGCCCCGATGGTCGGTCTGCGCCAGTGGTGCTTTGTTTATGTGGTACCTGATTAGAGCCCCAATCACGTCGCTCCAGCATATAAAGTGATCAAGGTTGGTGCCACAACGAACGTTCAAGCCCCGCCATACGTCCTGACAAGCCCCGCAGTCGGAGTCATTAGCAGTCACCGCAGACAATAATAAATTCCCCGACTGCCATACCTTGCTGCGATTTACCTAATTCAAACTACCTAAAGTCCAAGAGAAGAAAACATTGCATTGCATTGAATTGAATTGGAGTACTTCAGTAGCCAGCAATGGATCTCGTCAACAGGTTGGCCCGCCCCGTTCTGTAGAGCTTCGCCATGCTCAAACCCAACCCTGTTCTCAACATCCCGCTTCCACGATGCAGAAGCTAATTCAAAATCCCCCCCAGTCTCGAAGGCCGTCTTCTTTTTGCCGTTCCCAAGAGTGAGTCGTCTCTATACTTGGAAACATTCTTCTTGTACTGATTCATCACAGAGGGCCGGCTCAATGCTGCCACACTCAACCTCCTTGAGGGCGCCGATGTCCAATTCCGTCGCGAGAACCGTCTCGATATTGCCCTCGTTAAGAACCTCCCTATCGCCTTGATCTTTCTCCCCGCCGCCGACATTCCAACCTTCGTTGGTGAGGGCCGCTGCGACCTCGGTATCACTGGATGGGACCAAGTCCAGGAGCACGATGCCTCAGTCCGAGCTTATAACCACCTACGACGCAGCTCTGTCGACATGTCATTGGACGATAAGGTCGCTGGCTCTGATATGGTTATGGAGCTGGGTTTTGGCAGTTGCAAGCTTCAAGTCCAGGTTCCCGAGAAGGGGCAATACAAGACCCCTCAGGATCTTATTGGCAAGACAATTGGGACCAGCTTCGTCAGCCTTGCTGCCGATTACTTCCTGAAGCTTGAGCAGGGCGAAGGCGCCGAGGGTGAGCTGTCACCTCGCAAGATGCGCACCAAGATTGTTGAGCTGAGCGGAAGTGTCGAGGCTGCCTGTGCTCTTGGTGTCGCTGAGGGTATTGTCGATCTTGTTGGTATGTGACAAACTCCAGACCTACTCCAGCGGTTGTGATGGACCACGATGACTAACAATGAATGCCAGAATCTGGAGAGACGATGCGGGCTGCTGGCCTCACGGCCATCGACACCGTCGTCGACTCTACTGCCGTGCTCATCAAGTCAAAATCGCCTTCCAACCCTGACCTTATCAACCTCATCACCTCCCGTATTCGAGGTGTCATCACCGCAAAGAGCTATGTTCTTTGCCAGTACAACGTCGAGCGCAGCCGTCTGACCGAGGCGACCAAGGTTACTCCTGGGAAGCGCTCGGCGACAGTTACCACTCTTGATGAGGAGGGCTGGGTCGCCGTCAGCTCCATGGTCGAGAAGAAGAAGATCGCCTTGGTTATGGACGACTTGACCCGAATTGGCGCCCAGGACATCCTTGTGCTCGACATTCACAACGCGCGATAAAGGGACAGGCCAATTGGGTTAAACAAGAAGGCGTTGATGAGAATGGGTACCGGTAGGCGTGGAATTCATGGGCAAACGGCGCTCTGGAAAATCAATGGCTGGTTGGGTATCAGGCCAAAAGTGGCGGGAATGACATATTGTCTCTGTTGTAGAGATATCATTATTGAAGCTCCAATGACCTTTTCCCTCTAGGAGCGTAGATCGGAGATTCGTGCCTGTGCCTGTGCCCTAGTTTACAGCTTGGGCATGAAGGATCGACGCTGCATGCATCGCATCACGATGAGGCTGATTGATTTGAGGTGGTGGCTTGTGAGACAGTTGAGGAGAATAATACCAGAGTCAGGCAGGATAACATGGCTGGGCCATCAGTTGTAAGGCTCGTTGAAGAGCCATTCGGTGGCCTCTTCACAAGAGTAGGACTTCTCTAGACCAATCCCAGGAAGCTATCCAGGATATGTTGATCGGGAGCCTCGGGAATCCTGTGCCCGGGCATCCATTAGCAACTTCCACGCGATGACCTCACTAGGGCGGCTACGTAAGTGAGCCACAACGGCCTCATAAGTTCTTTGTTTGATTCACTTGAATCAAATATCTCCAGCAACCCGAAAGAAGGAATGTTTTCAACTACTTTCTTGCTTTGAACTTTACTTACTCAACTTCGACTGCCAAAACATTTCCAACGCTCGTTATAACGCACCCCTCTATCAATTCTCCCACCATGGCCAAGATAGGCCCTCAGCCTGAGAATACTAGCAATAATAAACAGCCCTCAACTCTCTACTCTGTGGGTCTCCCCATTAAGCATCATTTGAAGTCGCTGCCAGGAGATATTATATCCCATCATCGTTATCTCTACAATTTAGATCTTCACGATATTGGATGGCCCTGGTGATTTTCTTTGTTGGTCGCATCATCACTAACATGGATCTTTGTAGCTCATCATGACGCCTATCAACATAACCGTTTTTCTCTTCTCACTTCTCCTGGTTGACTTTCGTCATACTGCTGACCGCAACAACTTCTACGCTACTGGTAACCGGCAAGCAAGATGGGTGCCCCGATGGTTTCTCCAGCCGTATCAGCACATTGGACATCCGGACCACGATCCTCACGGTCGCTGGCACTATCACAGCAAGCAGAAGAAGCTTATAAAGATGGAGGCAGACGAGGCCTTTCAGATGCGATCCACCATGCTCGTGGTCATGGCTGTGGCTTTGGCTCTGGCCGCGAGTATTGTCTTGTTCTTGACGAGCCGCATATATCACGGCGTCGTTTCGCTTGTCGAACCTCATGTCGATAATTGAACCACCCCGCCTACGGGCACTGGTCTATAAGCATAATGGAGCATATACGGATGGCGTTTGAAGCTCCGCAAAGAACTAGAGACCTTTTGTGTTTCGCGGAACGGTATCAGCCATGGACTCCATACAATGGCCCTGCGTCAATCTCGGCTGATTTTCCGTCAAACGGGCATACATCTCTATCGACGTAGGCACTCTTTTCTTGATCGAGCAAGCAACCTTCCTCAATGGTTTCGGCGATCAGAGTTGTTCCACATTGAGAGCAACATATTTGCACATCATTGTGAGGATCGCTGTGTGGAGTTGTACAAGCATGATGCTCACCATGCACTGACCTTCTAGTGTCGATCAAATGTGGCATCATTATCGCTCGACGCGAGGATTCAGGGGTGTTTGTGGGTCGTGACATGCGTTTCAAACCCTGGATATGTTACCCGAGGGAACATGGCACTGTGTATGAATAGAGCGTGATGATAATGAGACTGGATATCTTGAGGGTTAAAAGTTTATGTGGTTTTGAAATTGAACCTGAATTTTGGCAAGATTGTCTATCTATATGCCATACCGAGAAGTTACTCGGTCAAGAATTGAATGAACCATATAATCAACACAGACGCCTAATCTTGAGATGTCCCTAGTTTGACCTGCCAGAGATCCGAAAGGCAAGTCGAACACCACATTAAACTGAATCCCCAATTGAAAAGTCTTGAACGCGTAAACCATAAAGTAGAACCCCCCCTCATGCTGCATCATAGATACCATGACTTTATCCCATGCGTTCCTCCAGGCTGCCCCAGTAGACGATGGGCCTGGGCTCAAGCAGACTCAGCTCACTGCCGAAGCTCTTGCGCTCGGCCTCCAGATTCAACAGAGACGGCTGGCGAGAGATGATGCTGTTGATAGCATCAGCAGGAGACGAGCTCGTGGTGTTGACTGATGAGTAGGAAGCCTGTGTGGAGGTGGAGGCCGAGGAGGTGCGGCGCAGAGAATTGCGCAGACGAGAGGGCGAGAAGCGAGCAGTCATGGTTTCGAAGCGGGAGTTGTGAGCCATTGTGCGAGAGTTGAGCTGAAGTGAGCCAAGAGCGAATGTCAAGTCTGTCTGGGTATTGGGCGTTGATGGATGATAAGGGCCGTAATGATCGTAAAGATGGAAAATGTGATGAGCAACTTGTCCAGCAGTTGTCGTATAAGTCAAATCCGTCAAGGAGTGAGTGAGTGAACGAGCTCAAAGAATAGAAAACGGAGGCACAGCCTATCGTCTATTTCTATCAGACTCTTGTTATTGTTGTTGTTGTCTTGTCGACAAGTAACGAGCGATGATTCTTTGAGTTATACAAAGATACACAAGGCAAGGAACGAAAAAGCAAGAGGCAGCACCTTTGTCTTTATCTACTGATTCACATTTGACAGCGAACACGAGCCCCAGCAAAAGGGCAGTGGAAAAAGATCAACCTGGGACACCGTCCATGCATCAGGTTATGCCAGGGGCCCGGAATGCGGACGCACGGAGTGTTTCAACGTGGTAACTAGCGTCTGAAACAGGCGCATGCACCATCAATTTACTTAGAGTTGCCGAGTTGGAACGTTAGCAGGATTGCGAGGCAAGGATACACTGTCGCAGGCATCCATTCATCAGACACAAGAGTCAGGTCTCATACCTGGGCTGCACAGATACCGTCTTGGTCCCGTCCTATATGTATGTAGGTACATATGTATGCATGCATGAAAGGTGTATTTCTATTTTGATCGACCGGAACTAAGTGCCTGGGATCACCCTGCTCCCCCTTTCTGTTCACGTATGTAGGTACTGACCTGGAACGCCATGCTCTGCGCTGAATTATGCCATGAGTTTAATGTCCTGAATATAACATCCACATAATGCATCGTAACATTGTTTCACTACCACAAGGAAACTCTCTTCCTCGCAAGTCCCATCCATATTAATTAATCAGAACTCAAATTTTTCCGCCGCTTCGCCCTCAGTGAAAACCGTCGTAGCCAGGCGAGCCCCTGTTCTGTGTTTGTCGGACTGTGGCGTTGCGACGAATACTTTCGCCCCAGACCGAATCGTCAAGCATTCCCCGGACTTGTACGGGGCTGGTGGGATCCAAACGATTGCCTTCCCGGCCCGAGGGTGCTGATGATGTTGCTTGCGTTGTTGACTGCTGCTGCTGCTGCTCATGAGGATCGTCGTCCTCGATCTCAAAGGTAAAGGCCGATGGCTGGGCCGGTGTCGTTGGTGACGGAGGCGCAGCTCTGGGGAAGCTGAGAGGATGGCTCCACGAAAAGTCGTGTAACGATAGATCCACTGATCCAAGCCAGTTGCGTGGCTCACCTGCATCAACGCTTGACGGACGCGAGAGGGGAGACTTCGGTCCTGCTCCACCTGTCTCATCGTCGCTCAGATCGTTCTCAACCAGGATCTCCGGAATATTCAACTGCGGGACGGCAGTCATGCGTGCCGAGTGCTTACGCATCATATGTTTCTTGAATTGCCTTGAGTAGTATCTGCGCCATGTGAGCGAACTGCTTCTCTGCAAGAGATGATTCTCGGTGACTTACAGTGTGTCGAAGAAGCCCAGGACCACGCCACGTCGGATCTGATCGTCTACTCTTTGGAGACGGGCTCGGCGTCGGAGAAATTCTTCGAGTCTTTGCGTTTCACGAATGTCAGTATCAGCGAATATGTCAAATGCATCGGGCCACCCACTTTAAGCTCTTGTTGTCGCTGATGATGTTGTAGTGAGCTAGAATCATCAAGACACTCGTGAAAGAAATGCCCCTGTCTGGGTCTGCAGATACCAAGACCTCCTCGTAGAAAATATTAAACCGTTGACGCTGATAGCGAACCTTTTCCGCGTCAATGTTCCTTAGTCGCGCGTTGAGTTTGTTCAGGTCGATGCCACTGAATCCACTTGTTGTTGCGATGGACGAATGGTGGGTAAGTTTTACATCGTCCCTGATATCTTCCAGAATCGAGTGAACGCTGTCCTCTGGATCATAGATACGCATCTGGAAGACGCCTGAAAGCTCACCGAGTAAGCGAGGAAAGGCCGCCTTCGTGATATACCCAGTGCCTGCTGGGTCCACGCTTCGCCAAGCTTCCTTGAACCGTCGAATCTCATCTCGGTCAACAACAGCCATGCCACTCGAACGTTGAAAGACATAACTGAAGCTCTCGTAGATAAGCGACACGAAGAGATTCACAAAGATATACATGCTGACAATATTCCATGCAATGAAGAGAATTCTTGCCCACGATTCGCTGCCACAGTCACTTTCGAAGAACAGAGCTTCGTCGACACAAAGCGGCGGCTCAATGCTGGCGTAATCTTCCATAACTGCGTTCCATCCCTCGCCCAGACTCATCCTAAACAGCAAGATCAGAGCTTTGGGCACAGTTCTGAAATTGGTATTGGCCGAAGTCTCTTCGCCAAATCGTGTCAAGCTAAAGGCTTGGGTCATGGCGATGGCGAAAACAAGGAAGAAGACCAGCCAGGTTGCAAGCAAGTTGCCAATGACTGTCAGACTGGCTGCAGCCGTCTTGAAAAGCTGATCCAGTGCATCATTGCGGGGAATCAGGAGCAAGATAATGGCGACCAAGAATACCTTGTGCAACTTGACATAGGTTTCGATATCAGTATCCGAAATCAACAGCGCAAGAGTCGAAACAAATGCACCAAAGACGATGAAAAGTGAGTACAGGTCCCACGAGCTGCGCCGGAAACGGACCCAGCCCAATCCGATGATACGGATTGCGATGTTGACTGTGTATGCCACAATGAAAGCAAAGAAAACAAAGTCGCGATATCTCGTCCACCACCATGGCTCACTAGCGAATTCTGAAACAAGCACAATCAGGTGTAGTACTAGAATAACAGTGATTGTCTGATACCACTTGCCCTTCTTCTCGATGGCTCTCTTATGGCACCATTTCTTCCAACTCTTCTCGGAATCGTCATAAGAACTCTTTGAGGGCGAAATCTGGCGAAGGATCTTTCGCAATTCAAGCCACGATCGCTGCTCGGCTGTCAAATAAGCAACACCTGTCTGCTCTGTATAGTTGCGCATGAACACAGAGATAAACAGAGTGAGGACGAAGACGGTGGCTAACAGATTAAAAACAACGAGGAAGACGGCGTTCCCCTGAGAGGCCAGATCGTCGGGCTGCCTCATTCGGCCTGTGATGGCCTGGACAGCAAAAGAGACGTCTGTCCATCCCTCCTGACTGACAATCTGGAACAGAATGAACAAAGACGCACCGAAATCGTCAAAGTTGAAGAACGGGTTGTTTGCGACACGCGGGGCAAGCATCGGCCAGTCGTCACTGAATGGTGTGCTCTGAAACTCGCCATAGCAGTTATCCATGGTGCTGATCCCCTTGCCGTCATCGTTGCAGGCCAAGAGCAAGCCGTTGAATAGATTGAGTCCGTAAATGGCAAATGGGATGAGCAGAGACATCGAAACAAACGCAGCCTGGAGAAATAATTAGCGAAGAACATGCCACAACTGAGAAAATGGTCACTTACGCCCAAGATTTTCCACCAACCAACAATAATGAGATCGTGAAAAGTGTTTCGTGCGCTGTTGCTGACGTTGAGCAGACGAAGTGCACGTAGAGCCTTGAATGCACCGATTGCTCTAGAAATGGCCCCGTCGTTTATGAGGAGCGTAACGACGTTGATCCAGAGTGTTACCAAGACAACAGAGTCCATAAATCCCCAAGAGCTTCGCAAGTATGCATTTGGAGTCCACAGCAATCCGTCTGCAATGATCTTGATCCCAGCCTCAACTGTAAAAACAATCGCAAAGGCCATGTCGGTCCAAATGTACCAATTCATAGAGCTGGATGGATGTAACTCTTGATACTCCTTCTGGTACAGGGGAGTAGTAACGCATGCAATGACGACCATGGCCACGATCGCGGCGTAAATAAATATCGTGAAAGAGTACCAAAGGAGGGTATCGGGTATTACACCATCAATGCGCTCAATGCCACGAGAAGGACCAACAACTCGCTGACAAAGCCGGCGCAGGCTGTTGTTGGGCGAAAAGATGTACAGTGAGGTGTTGTAATTGGGGTACTTGGCAAGATACTCTCGCTGAGCTCTCTTTCGGGTCATGGTGGCAGACATGGCCTGCTCAGCCATCTGCCTAGGATCCGAGGTGTCGTTTGCGCCATCAAATCGTAAACTGGAGTAAAACGGGTTGGGCTCTCTGTCACTGAACCAGCTCTTCACTCTTCCCCAGGCGGCCGAGAGACGTCCGGGTTTGATTTCACCGCCCAGCAATGTGGTTGCACTCCTCATAGGTGTGTGATGCAGCCGGCTTTCCTCGGGTTTGGAATTCATTTCATCATCTAAGAATTCACGGACTACCGCGTCTTTAAGAAGCATTTCAACTGTCGCTGGTCCGTAGTCGAGAGGATCCTTGTTCCTGCGATGGTTTGCTAGCCCAAAGATAGTAGTGAGGGCCAAATTACTGGATGATGCACCAAGATCTCGCCTTTGAAGAAAGGCTTTGACTTGTTGAAGCCGCTTCTCGTCCTCTGACACATCAAAGTTCTCTTGAATGACAGCAATGAACATGTTGATGAGAATGAAGAAAGCCACAATGAACCAGCCAATCAGCAGAATAGCCCCAATCCATGAGGTATTCTTGTGCCTTGTGTATGAAGTGACGGTATAAAGAATGTCTGTCCAGTTCTCACTCGACAGAATTTGGTACATACCCAGGAAAGAGTTGTAAATAGTGAAGAACGAGATACGGTTGAGGTCGCCATCTTCATACATCGGAATCTCGCCCCTGAAGAGTTGCGCAGCAAATATTGCTACCAGAAATGTCATCAGAAACACAAAGAACATCAGATTCGCGATACCAGAAGCATTGCCCAAAACGAGCAGAATAAGTTCTCGTGTCACGGGTATTGCCATCACAATGCGATAACCCCGTAGAATTTGAAAGACCGTCAACCACCAATATGCTCTGGTATAGCGAATGGGGGGGAGTAATATGATGGAAGTGATAATTGCAAGTCCAAGATCAAAGAGGTTACGCCAACTTTTGTGGAAGCAGTTCCAGTCAGTCGCAATCCGAAAGATCATCTCGATATCAAGAAGAATGGTAACGATGATTTCTGCAGTGTTGATGATGCGTTCTCTTTGCACCGACATACTTGCACTACGACAAGCCTGACATATTAATCCAAAAGTGATGATGAGAACCCATATTGCTCTGGTTTTATAAAACATGCGTTGTAGAGACGATGTGCGACGAATCCTCTCATCAGATCGAGCTTGCACAGGTGATTCTTGGCTAACCGTGAAGGCACTGGCCTTGCTCTCTTCACGAATGACCTGAAAGGATGAGGTAATGACAGCAATCAGCAAGTTCGTGAGCCAGAGCATCATGATCATGATGCCTGCGCCGAAAAAGAGTGCGGCCTGGACATAATCCGAGCCCATGGTCATGTACATGAGGTCGGAGAAGGTATTTGCGCTCATGATGACAAAAACAAGTTCCAAGGAGTTGAAGATATTGTCAAAATTGACCGTTCCATTGTGCGGATTGGATTGCTGAAGACAAATGGAGCCTCGAGGACACAGATATCCCTTACCCTCTTTGGTTCCATTCATCAAGTCTGTCAAGGATTTTGACTTGTCGAACTTGACCCACGGCATGGTGTCACCCGTCTCGTTGTTCAAGTAACCACCACAAAAGGCAGCCGCATTTGTGTAAGAAGAATCAAGATTCGTTGGCTCAAGTGGATCCAACCAGACACATTGTCGACTCAAACTGGCTTTGAAACTCTGCACTCCTATAATGGCGAAGAGAAGCCAAAAGAATGTGAGGAGAAACGCAACACGCACAAGCAAAGGCGTCGCTTTCTTTAGACTTCTGAGAATGATCTAATGATTCGTAAGTATGATGGTCGAAATAATCAAGCTCCGTGATTCACTTACAGCAGTACCATTTGTCAGAGCAAGCAACCTCAGAATTCTCAGACAGCTCAACATTCGAAATGCATAGAGGTCATGCTTAGTTTCAAGTCCAGAAATGCTCAAGCAGAAAGTGATCCAATATGAGACGACGGCAACAAAATCGAAACGGTTGAAAGAATGGCGTAGAAATGCCCGGCGAGCAAGCTGGAACCTCTGATGTTCTTCTAAAGTTCGTGGCAAGGCCTGCTGACCTTGAATAAAAGTCGTAAAGGATCTTGAGATTGCTGACGGTTCTGGCTTGTATTGTGAGTTCTTCTTGACGGATTTAATCCGCTCAGGCTGGAAAACCGTTCGGTATTGATCCGCGATTGCTGCTCGAATTCCCCGTTGACGATCGATCGTACTGTACTCCGCTGCGTTCAACACAAACCCCGACACAATGATGCGCGATATAATCTCAAGAGTGAAAATGATAAAAAGCGCAAGCATGGCCCAATCGATAGGGCGTTGACCCCATCTCTCTGGACGTCCCTGCTTAAACACATCCGGGGCAGACTCGACTGCCAGAAGAATTGCCTGCAAGACAATCAAGAGGAGCAAAAACGGCTCGGTATATGGGTTGACCAAAAGATCACATAGTCGTAGCCTCAAAGGGTTGTTCGGTGAGAACATTCCCAAAGACTTGCCCTTGAGAGGATTTGGTAGAGGAGGCCTTGGTATGTCTGGCTCAGCAGCTTCGGTTACATTGAAGCGTGGTTCTGTGGACTTTTCGCTTGACGAACGGGCGAGTTGCGGCTGGTACGAAGTATCGGCAAACAGCGAGTTCATAGTGTCCCGGTTCCTATCTTGATCTTGCCCGCCAGGTGAACGTGAACGCTGCCTCGATGCTCGATGGTCAATGACTTCTGTTTCTCCACTGATATTCACCACTCTCTGCGACATGGCTCGCACAATGGATCCAGCGCGCGACAAAGCACCCGAAGTAGAGGGCGACCTGGACCTTTTATATTCATTGGGGTTAAGAGAAGAACCAAAATTGCGATTTCGAGTCGATCCATAGCTTGCTCTCAGGTCCTCGCCGAGGCTTCTTGTATTACGACCGCGCGATGGGCTATTTTCAATGCTTGATACCGTTTGGAAGCTATCTCGATTTTGACTATCCAAATTGCTGGCAGACAAGGAACCGGAGATGGGCTCGGCGCCAGCTGTCAACGGAACTCGATCGGATTCGGCGTAATCGGTGCTCGGCGCATCTTCAACATAGGGGCGGACTGGCGTAGAAGGCAATGGAGGACTTGGCTCATGATGGTCCATACCCGGGGGTAGCGCAGCTTGTAGAGCCATTGGATCTATAGGTGATCCTGGGCTCACATCGTCCTCGAATCGATCGTAGGGTTGGTCCCAATAGGTCGAGATACCAGGAAGATTGGCAGACATTTGGGGAACATCGGGTGAAGAAGTAGAGCTCGGCTGTTGGCGTGAGAGACCAGCTTGGGTCTGTTGATTATCAAGATGTGATCCATCCAGATTCTGTAGCGGGATAGACTGGCGTCGCGCAGGGCGCCCGTCTTGATCCCAAGGGTGTGAAGACATGGTCCAACAAACGAAGGACTAATGACCGCCAACGCGGCCCAATGTCATGAAAAACGTGGTCTACTGGTGTTTTCACCAAAATGGAGCATCGTTAATGCTTCGTGGACATGCGAAAGGGTGTGAATTAAAGGTTTGATGATATTCGTGGAAGCGAAGAGGTAGCCAGCCTGTTGTATCCCGGCATTCAGGAGTCCCAAGATTCCGGGCTAGGACCTGGATACGACAGTCAGCTCCCCTTTGCGCACTGTAGATACAACAACTTCCCGAAATTGGTGCAGTCAAATGCCGTGTGCTTTTTATAGAACAAGGTTTCCGTTACAGTGTGGAGATTTGCATCCCCTGGAAACAGCTGTGTCGTAAGCTGTATTCTCACTGTTAGGGAAGTGCGACAGGTGGCATGTGCTTGTGGCTGACTGCGCCACAATGCTCTCAGCTTTCCATGGTTTTTTCGCGACCTCGAAACGCTGAGACACGCTTCTGACAATTGTGACGCGACTGACTAGCATCCTGACATCGACACCCATCAACTTTCCACCATGCCGTCACGCAAGCGCTCGCTTGCAGCCGTCGATGGCGAGGATGATGAGAAAGAAACCTCACTGTTACATCGCATTCGCAACATGTGGCAGTTTGCGAACCTGTGCCAGTGGATTTATATCTTTGGCAAGGCTGCGAAAATCGACGAAGCCATCGATGTTGAGGTATGACTGCTGAGCAGTTGAGGACTTACCTACTGTGATGCGCCTACATACTCACACATTTTCTACAGGAAATCGAGACAGAGTGTCTCAAACCGAACTCGAGCATCTTGGCAGATATCGCCCTCGCCCTCCTCAAACTCGTTTCGTCGCATCGCGGTTTAACGTGCGTTTCCATGGATTGATATATGGATCTATCTGCTAATGGCGGTTCAAAGGCACGGAATTTTTGACGACCAAGCGCGGAAACAATTTGTAAACAAATCGCCGAACTACAATCCCTTTGGTTCTGATGAAACGCCCCTGAAGTTCAACGATTTCGATATTTTTACCAAGGTTTGTTTCTCTGGAATACCCAGGATCCAGGGGGTTATTCAGGGCTAACATGCAATACCCCCATAGATCAGAGTCATGCAGCAACTAACTCAATGGGTCATGATCCACCCTGAGCGCATTCGAGACAAGATGGAAGAGCAAAAAGATGTCGAGCAAACCAGTTGGGCAAGTACACGTCGCAGAAAGGCCAGGGCTATTCACTAACAGATTCCTAGCGAATAGAACCATATGGCTGGGATGCGGATGACCGGACCTACTTCGTGCTCGACGACAACCGAGTATATCGACTTACAGAACCACCAATAACTACGAAACCGACAAAACCAACCAAACCCAAAAAGTCGAGAGCGTCTTATGGGAGCCGGCGCTCAAGCAAACGACGACGCACGACCTCGAATGCCGAAGAAGCGACTGACACAGACCAAGAAACGAAGGAGGATGCGCCTACCGAAGATGACGGCCTTGGGGGAATGACATGGGAATGCCTTGCAGTTACATTGGACGACGTGCGATCTATTGTGCATGGTTTCCGGAAGACGCGTGACGAGAACGAGAAAATCCTTCGAGACCAGCTAGAAAAACATCTTGTTCCAATTTTGGAGAAGCAAGAACAATCTCGTCAGCGCAGGGAGCTGCAGCGAGAGCGTGAGCTGGCGAACGCCGCTAAGATGGCTAATGCAAAACGATCGAGCCGAATTGCCGGGAAACTTGAGCAGCAGAGGCAGGAAGAACTAATCCGCGAAGAGGAACGGCACCGAAAACAAGAAGAAGTAAACAAACGGCGAGAAGAGCTAGCGCAAATCAAGATGGAAGAGGAACGCGATAAAAGAATGGTATCCCGGGAACAGCGGTTACGAGAACGGGAAGCACGACGGATTCAGCATGAGGAAGAACTTGCGCAACTCTCCGAAGATAGCAAGAACCTTTCGAGTGGCAGCGGACGGGTTTCAGAGCGTCGTCTCCAGGTTGAAATTGAGAGAAACAAACAAGCTTTGAAAAAGCTGGAGGATGAGGAAGAAGATTGGATTTTCGATTGCACTTGCGGCCTTTACGGTCAGGTCGACGACGGAGCTCACAGCGTAGCTTGCGAGAGATGCAATGCCTGGCAACACAGCAAATGTGTGGGACTGAGCCAAGAAGCTGCCGACCAACCGGAATTCCACTACATCTGCGCTTCCTGTACTCGGCGCGAACAAGAAGCCAAACGTCCCAGGCCAACTATTAAGCTGAAGCTCAACCGCCCAGCTAGTTCGGGCGCACAGCCAGATCCATCTCGATCTTTGGGTCACGCCAGATTGTCTCATGATGGAGGAGAAACTCAGAAGGTCAACGGGGAGGGGGATGGAAACCACAACACATTCAACGGCAGCGTTGAACATGGCTTGACCCCATTGACTTCCGCCCCTGGTACTAGTGTCAATGGCGTTGGTTCCCCCGATACTATGATCAACGCCCGTCCGGAGGTGAGCAAAGAGATGCTTGGCACACCCAAACGGACACCGGTGATCCCGGTACCTGTGAAGCTAGATGCTGGCATTCAGGGCCGCCCGTCAAGCAGTGCGTCCATGACAACTCCAATGACGTCTTTTCGAACACCAAGCCCTTCGAAAGGCATCGACAGTTTCCAGGGGGATAAAACAGTTGAATCGGCGTTGAGCACACCCCAGATCAGCCGCGAAATATATCGAGCAGCTCACGAGCAAAACGGCACTCTACCTTCTATTGCCGGGTTTTCACCCACCAAGCATTCACCACCTCGTCCCATCGATTCGGCCAGCTCAGGCAGATTCAAGGCGGCGACTCCAATACTACCTCCAGTGGCACTATCCCCCTCCCCCCAGCATCAGATCTTGACTCCGCCAATCAAACCCTCGGAGCCACCAAAACCGTTCGAAACCCGGTGAAACCCCCAAACACGGGGATTTAATAAGGCCACGCACGGCCGTGACAGGAAGTCCTCTAAACCTTGTTTAGACATGACATGGGACTTATCTCCCCAGCCATCTCTGACAGCAGAACAAGTAAAACCAATACTAGGCGAGTGTTGACGAGAAGCAGCTAGGCTTTCCCTCTGATTGGAGAAGTATAGAGCTATTCAAAAATAATTGTCCGTCATGGGGCCTCAAACAAAATGATGGCCTAAGCACGTCAAAAACCAGACTTTTCCTCTTTTGTAAGGACTCTCTAATCCTCCCCAAGATCAAACTATCTTGGGCAAGTGAGCGACCAACAACATGTGTGGTTGGAAGCACTGCAGCGCGAGACGCGAATGGCCGAACCTATGCCGAAAATAGGGTGTCTCTCAGGATGCTTGCCCATGTCAACATGGTGGTCAGGAACAAATTGCCAAAGCTTCGAACAGAGGCATGTTTCTTTTTTGGAGGCCAGGACAGACAGACAAGGCAGTCTCAACGGTAGAGATGATCTGCCAAAACAGAACCAACAGGCCAGGCTGGTGCA
Source organism: Fusarium verrucosum (assembly GCA_013623715.1). Taxonomy (NCBI): domain Eukaryota; kingdom Fungi; phylum Ascomycota; class Sordariomycetes; order Hypocreales; family Nectriaceae; genus Fusarium; species Fusarium verrucosum. The sequence continues at coordinate 17,030 of JABFFJ010000015.1, forward strand.
GGGACAGATCAGGCTGGGTATGGATGGGTTATTTGGTTGGTTGGGAGGTTCGGCTACTACGACACATCAACAGAATGCGAGTGGCCGCGTGGACCCAGCTATCCGGCACTTGAAGCAAACATGCTACAGCCCCCATTGAGCAAACCTGCCATGAATGGGTGGCAGGGCAACAAATCGAAATGAAGCAAACCAGCAATGTATCAGACGGGAATTGTTAGAGTATCAGGACGGACAAGGCGCCATTTGGTTATAAGTAAGAGCATTGCGGATAATAGATCGAGATCAATTAACCAAACAAATGGAAGTCGACAGGCAACATGTCAAGTTGGGATGATAGGTGATGGAGAGAGGGCCGGATGCGCACATCAAAGGAATACGCCATGGCTGAACTAGCGGCATGCGAATAGGGCGGCGCAGGGGAGCACAATCGAAAGTATGACATTTTGTTTCTATTGAATGGGATTGCGGCTGGACGCCAAGCAGACCATCTCTTAAACCCACAGGGCTTTATTCTATCTGTGCTTCTGGATGTGGCCCGGGCGTTGGGTGGGTGGTGGGTAGAGTGTGGAGGATGCCGGCCAACAACATATGTAAATGCAGCTTGGGTAAGTCAAGCCCTTTGGTAACGGTCCGCATTGCGGTCTGTTTCCAAGCAGGAAAGTCAATCGTCTTGTCCGGTCTCTTTGAGCCCAGAAGTACCAGGACGTTGCTTGTCTATTTGTGGGCATGGTCCTGGCGTTGTCGACATGTCTAGAGTATCAGAATGTCTCCAAGAAGCACATACAAAACCACATGAGGCAGCTCAAAGAAATCCAACAAAGGCAACTTTGCTGAGCATTCTATCTTGAGACTGCATAAGACCGACATAGTTACTGTCAAAAGACCAGACCTAATCTCTTCGTCTACATTGTGCCTTTTCCGGAGTCCGGTTGTCACTGTCTACTATAGTCCCTCCCTAGTGTCATTCATTCTCTCAACTCCATCGACAACCCAGGACTCTTTCCAAACCTTTCGTCTCGTCTCCGACCAAAGTCAAGATCTCAGGGCGGTGGAAGACTTGCGATATGCAACCGCAGATACTCCCAACACCGCCATCGTCTTCTGACGGCTTCTCTCAACAGTCAGCGGCCATAATGGATTCACACACTTCGCACCCTCAAGGTTCGATGAGCCCAGAACAAAGCTTCGCTGGCTACCATTATTCCACACGGTACTCTACTCCCGTCCGTGAAGACGACTCTTCGGTGTACGAGCCATCTACAGTCTATTCTCAAAGAAGCGATGTTTCATTTGTAAGTGCAACAAGCCCACGCTGGGAATGACCAAAACTAACCACAGACAATAACAGGGAGGTTTTACCGGAGGCCTAGGTATTACCAGCAATCCATATGGACCATTACCTGATGAAGTTGGTTACAATGTAAGTTGTATCTGGAGCCCAGCGCGAGCCAACGGTTGGACTGACCACGCAGACCCGCCTCCCATACACACCCGAAGCATCACCTTCAGCACCATGCCCAGGCAATGATGCCATCACCACTCGCAGCGGACTCAGTATCGCTAAGAAGCCGGCCGCAACGCGATCGCCAGCAGTGAAGACTGGTCGAGTGCAGAAGAAGAGCCGTGCCGAAAAAGCCAAGAATGCGTCCAACATGCTTTCGAAATCACTCTCCGAAGCTGCAAAGGACTTTCCCAATGTTCATGTCGCTGACATTGAGACTTTTGTCAACCGCTCAATCGAAGATAGACTTTCTGAAACCTCACGCAACAAGAAGGCAGGCCAGATCAAACGCCCAATGAACGCCTTCATGCTTTACCGAAAGGCATACCAAGAAGTCGCTAAGACGCAATGCGCCCAGAACAACCACCAGCATGTTTCAAAGGTATGCGGTGCTGCATGGATTTTGGAGCCAGCACACATCAAAGACAGCTTTGATCAATGGGCCAGAATTGAGCGTGTGAACCATCAGCGGGCACATCCAGGATACAAGTTCACCCCCTCAAAGCCACGAAAGCTCAGACGCGAGGGTGACGATGAAGACTATTCAGACAACGACTCGGAATGGAACGGCGGGCGTGGACTCTCAAGCGCAGCGCGAAAGTCCAGGTTCCGCCATGCTACTCGACCGAGTGAGGCATCGATTGCCTATGGGGCTGCTAGTAATACGATGGGAGAATCAGCAATCGCACCCTACCATGACATGTATGCATACCAACCTCCGGGACGGTCGTATGCCCTCACATACGACCAGATGGCGCCCGACTCATATGATGTGGGCATGCATCAGTACAGCGGTCTTAACATCAACAACGAAATTGTCAGCAGAACCCCTTCTCCTGGAGCGCTCGACTACCCGGTACACGGGCTTGATGGCTTCGCCAACTACTACGGCCCCCCCGGGCCAGACTTCGACCACGCCGCTCCTCCTCTGTTTGGGCCTGCTCCTTATGAAATGTATGATGGACTCCCTGCGAGTGTCCCTCTTGGACAAGAAGGCTGGATTCCTCATATGGGAAGTGGTCAGGAATTCATGCCAGTCATGGGTGCTTATGAAGATACCACAGCGCAAGACGCTTACCTCAAAGGTAACAAAGAGGATTGGAAAGTCGAAATTATGGATGAGCCTGGTCACTTTGAGGATTGGTATGCGCAGACTGAGCAGGGTCTTCAGTGAATGGATTAAGGGTGTGTAGCTTTGTAACAAATTTCCTTGAGTGCTTGGTTTTGGGCATCATACACTGGGTCGAGCGATTTGATTTAGAATTGGGGGGTTTCCTATTGGGTGTACCTTAGAAAGGGAGTATTAATGTTTTGTTAAATACCATATGAGTTCATTTCGGCCTTAACTTTCAATGGTAGTTGATCCTATTCCACCACTGTGAGCTCGCATTGGTGGAGAATGATGGCGGCTTAGTCATATCTTTCCCCATGTCATCATCTGGGAGCCGCGATTTGTCCCCAAGACGTCCAACCTCATCAACGGGCAGGCAACGAGTTATCCGAATTCAACGCAATATGACCTGGATCTCTAAAACAGTGACCGTTACTGGTCTTGTGCTTCTTGCACATGCGTAAGTTTGGTTTTCCTCAAATCCCTGAGGTATGGTAAACTGACAGCTTCTCTCTAGCTGCTACTCGGCGCAAGAGCACTCGGCTATCTCGTCAATGGCGGTGCACCAAGGCCAGCCTCAACCGCTTGCGACACACTCAGTACCGATTGATATCTCCATCGAAGCACTGGTAGCGACCTTAGTGGTTGTTCTGGGCCTGGTCATGGGAACCCCGCCTCTTCGACCGATCAAGTGGCACGAATGGGCTGGCAAGATTGAGCGTGAAGGTGAAGCTGGCTTCAGGACAGGTAGTGGCGAGGTGGAAAAGGATTACCGCGGGAACCCCTTCAGTGTTCTCGAGACGAGACCTGGATTTATCGACATTCGCAAACAGCGACGCGAATTTACGAATTGGGTCAAGGCTGAGGAGAAGTAAGGGCAAAAGGCTTGGATACCAATACGATGAACAATGGCACTCCTTATCCCTGTTGCGATAATTTTATCTCCTACCATGAAGCCCTACAGCTCTTTTGGTGGTATACTGTTGAACTGCTCAGAGGACTCCGCACAAATCACCAGATGGCAAGATGGATCAATCTACAGGACCAAATAAAGTCGATTCGCGTGCCCGCCTAGAATCGTTCCCAGATGATGAATGAGCCACTACATACGAATAAATCTAATATCGTATGGTGTCTAGGTAAATTTCTGCGGGCACAGGTGGAATTAATCGAGTACCTGCCAAAGACTGTGAGGGAGGGGCTACCGGAGAAATTTTACAACATCGAAAACTGAAGGATGCGGATAAGGAGAAGGCAAGCATGCCCGTCTCCTCTCCTTCCGTGATATCCACATACAAATACTTTACGATACCTAGGTAGGTACATTAGTACTAACTTACATACAGTACCATACCTCCACATTCTTTTCTGTGACAAGGGACGCCAGCTTCATTCTATCGTTCAAAAAAGCAAGGCGATGAACCCTATTTAGTAGGGCTTAGCATGCCTAGAACACCAGGTTCCAGTGCTTCTGGCCCGAGTCGTCGAGGGCGAGGGCGAGGGCGAGGGGGTACCAGTTTGAGGGGACGCAACTCCAATCGTGGGACCAGTGATGGTTTGTCTTCCCAAGGTGGCTCAGCACGTCGGAGGGCTCGACCAAGGCCTCCAGTTTCGAATATAAACGCAAGGGGGTCCTCTTCAGGGCCTTCATCGTCATCCCGCCTCAGCCCTGCTTCTCGAAATCAAGCACAGCATACAGATTCTCGAGAACTGTCCGCCCCAAATGACCACGCTGGCGGTCAGAGCAGCAGCGAACCCATTCAACATGAAATTGTCATGGCTATTGATCTCAAGGAAAACTCCACTATTGGATGCGCCTATTTCTCAACTACAGACGGCATTCTTCACGTATCAGAAGATATTGCTTCAGCTTCTATCGATATTGCGGAGCAGTTCCTCATTCACATCCAACCAACAAGCCTTCTTGTATCTGCAAGAGCACCTGCTAGCTTCCGGGACCACCTTGACAAGGTTGCCAATCCAGCAGGTAAGTGAAGTTGGGATTGTTTGCCTTTCTGTATGCTTACCAGCTAACAAAAACCACCCGAAGATGCCTCAGGGGGTGTCATTTTTCGAGGCTTGCAATCGTCAGAGTTTTCCACCGAAACAGCTCATGAAAGGCTTGTTGGTCTGAATTCTCACGCATTGTCTCCCACTGGCATTGTGTTCTCCAGGGGGGTTGAAGAGGATACGAACGGGGAAGGCATACCCGGCCTTTCGCAGCCTGAGTCGCATACATTCCGGCAACTTCGCTATGGAGGGTGCATAAACATGACTAGCCAGGTCTCGGTGAGTTTAGCACTGCTAAAATAGCATGGAAATGCTAATATGCGTTAGCTGGGATGTGCTGGTGCTTTGCTCGGTGATATTCTTCGTCGAAGATCCGTTGGCTTTCTCCCTGATGGGCAGGTCGCTGGCGTTCTCTTTCGCGTCGCTGATATCCGCATGTTCTATCTGAAGACTTACATGTATGTCAGTGCTGACGCTCTCTTGTCGCTCCAAATTCTGCAAACTGAATTGCACCCCAATAGCCAAGCCTGGGGGTCAGATGCAAACAAAGGCAACTCAAAAGAAAGTCTTTCAGTATATGGGCTCTTCCATCATCTGGCCTGTACACCTCAAGGTCGTGCAAAACTACGACAAATCTTCCTCCGGCCCATGCTGGACCTTGACACCATTTCGGAGAGACAGAGAACCATTGCAGTATTGCTCCAGCCAGACAATGCCGACAAGCTTGCGCAGTTGACTTCAACCCTACGCAAAATTCGAAACATGCGCACGACATTTGCACAGCTGAGAAAGGGCATTGAGTTCCCCTCTTCTGGCCAATCTTTTGATAGGGGCGTATGGGCAACAATCCAGAAGTTTACTGCCCAATCCCTTACGCTGAGAGAAACAGTAGCATTATTCAATGGAGGTTCTGACATGGTGATTTTTCAAAAAGTAAGTAGTTTGTCTAACAAGGGGCCTGTGAGAGATAATAAAGCTGACAGTATGGTTCCAGCTTATCGAAAGTCTTGAACCGGCCAGTCTGGTAATTGTAGGAGACATGATTAACAAAACAATCGACTTTGAACAATCCAAAGCCCGACATCGATCCTCCGTAAGAACGGGAATCGATCCTCAGCTGGACGAACTAAAGAGGCGGTACGACGGCATGGACAGCTTTCTGACAGAAGTTGTCAACCACATCAATCGCGAGTTACCGGAGTGGGCACGCAAATATGTTCGATCATGCATCTTTTTACCCCAGATAGGTTTTCTCACCGTGGTGGAGCTAAACCCCATGACGGGCAACGGGTATTATGAGGGAGAAGGAACAGCTGTTGGAGCATGGGAGAAGTTATTTACTGCAGATGGTTCAGTATGTTACAAAAACAGCTACATGATAGAGCTGGACGACGAATATGGAGACATGTATTGCCAGATTGGTGGTAAGGTAACCATACTAGCCTGATGACAACTTGAACTAACGGCATATAGATCGGGAGGTGGAAATTATTCATGGACTTGCCGGTAAAGTTCTGGAACACGAAGGGCCCCTGCTCTCAGCATCCGACATGTGCGGCGAATTTGATGCAATACATGCACTCGCCCTTGGCGCCCAAGAGTACAGTTGGCGTGCACCACAGATGGTGGAAGAAAGTGTTATCCATGTCGAAGAAGGCCGCCATCCTCTACAGGAACTTGCTGTGCCTGCTTTCGTCCCAAACTCCTGCCATCTCGTTTCAGGGCCGGTGGTTAATACACAGGAGGAAGATGAATCTCCTCAGGCTTTGGTCCTAACTGGGCCGAACCATTCAGGCAAGAGTGTCTATCTAAAGCAAACAGCCATAATTGTTTATCTTGCTCATATCGGCAGTTTCGTACCAGCAGCTCAGGCCACCATCGGTCTCACTGAGAGTATCCTTACTTGTATATCGCCGCGAGAAAGCATGTCTGGAAGCGAGAGCGCGTTTGCCAGAGATATGAAACAAGCTGCTTTATCGATGAAATCCTCAACCCCTCGGAGCCTCGTCTTGATAGATGAATTTGGTAAAGGAACCAATGGAGACGATGGTGCCGGGCTACTAGCCGCGTTGCTGGATTACTACCTGTCACTTGGAACCTACTGTCCCCGTCTACTTGCTGCCACGCACTTTCATGAGGTTTTTGAGGGTGGTTATTTGGAACATCATAATGGCCTTCGCATTGCGCACATGAACGTAAGGTTGAACTTGGACGTATCTGGTGCAGATGATCAAGTGACTTATCTCTTCAGTCTTGAGTATGGTCACAGCACATCGAGTTTCGGCGGTAGGTGTGCAGCTTTGAATGGAGTTCCAAGTGCAGTTGTCGAGCGCGCCGAAAACATTTCCAAACTACTGGCTCGAAATGAAGACTTGAGTGCAGTTTGTGCTCGCCTGTCGCAGGCAGAGGAAGAACAACTAGAGAAAGCGGAGATGACCGCACGGCTGTTTCTAAGCCGAACCTTTAGCGACCAAGATAGAGTCGAGTCGGACAAAGGAGGTGACGGCACGGGGGGTTCTGTCGTGGAAACACTGGAAGCCATACTTTCACCAAACACTTGAGCACATTTTGGTCGGAGGCGATGCCAGGTCTGATGTGTAGGGGGCTGCTAGCTACGAGCCAAAAGGGAGTTTATGATTTGATCATGTTGACTCGACAGAACCCAGCGGTATTAGCTGAGTCGCAGATCTCAAAGGAAGCTCATCAATTTTTCAATTTCGAGTGTCTCACTAAGTATGGCTATTTGACATTAAAAACCTTGCTTTGGCATACTTGGCTGAATCGACTTCAGCAACAAGTAAATGAATTACGATTCTCGTCTTTATGATGTCGATGTATCGTGCTTATCTTCGTTGTGTCAAGGACATATCAAGACGTAGTGAGGAGAGACTAATTCATCTGTGAACACGACGGGAAGTCACTTCATTATACAATTCTAAAGTATGTAGAGACAGTTTCCAGAGTCGACCTGATATATTCAGATTGCTCGATCGTGGTATGCTGCTAAATACACGATTCGATCGGTTGTGCCAAAACGAATAACCAGTGTGGAAGAAAAGTAGCGCTTCATATCAACATGAGACTGACTGCTCGACTTAGGATCAGTAGTATACTTCTATATAAAAACACAAAACGATGCAGAAATATCAAGCGCCAGTCATTCAATATCAACCCAATTGAGATCCTATATACAAAGGCAATAAAAACGCTTCATTGTCCCAGGTTCACTAACCCAGGGCATTCGTAAAATGCGTCGTAACATGGTAGTCATTCGCTCTCGTCGATGAGCATTAAGACACAAGTATCTGTTTCTCCAGCAGCGTTGCGGCGCAGGACGGGTCCAAACAAAGTCGTATAAGTGGTCGTGCCTTTGACTGTTCGCATTGGCTTCACCAGCCATGAACCGGCGTGTTTCGTCATCTAAATCAGGGCATTCAGTATAGCAATGCCTACGCCGAAACTGACAAACAAGAAGCCAAACTTGTTGGAAGACGAAGCACCATTCCCATAATCCTTGCAGTCATCACTAGAAACGTTTCTGCAAGCACGGGAGCTCAGGCTAGAGCAGACTGAGGTTGCCGATGACGAGCCCAGAGCCTGTCCGCCGCCCTCGACCGTAGTGCCTCCGCCACCCGGGACGACGATGGTAACGCCATACTGGCCTCCATCTCCGAGATAATTGACACATTGATCATAGTTTTCGTCGCAAGCATCAACGGCCGAGGTGCACGCAGCTTCGTTTGAAAAGGTGGTCGCGGCATAGGGGAAGGCGAAGTAAGAGTTCGGAACATAGGATGCTTCAGCGGTTGGTTCACCAGTGGCCGAGGCAGGAGCTGTACCAGTACAAACAGCACTGGGTAGAGAGGTAGTGTTAGTAACGAATTCTTCTCTGAACACAAAATTAGACTTAGAATGAAGATGACACTCACCCTGAGGGGCAGCATGCCGGCTCATCGTCGGCATCTACAGCACATGTTTGGCCGTTTTGACAGCATATGTCGCGGAATCTCTCACCAAGCTCCTCAGAGCATCGGAATGTGTTCGCTGGACACGAGTCGTCGCGCCTGAAGATGACAGATGCAGGTGGAATGTACGCTGGGGCATATAGCGCTGTCGCTATGGCCGGGACCTCGGGAATGATCTGAGCAGATGTTGAAGCTGCAATGATGCCGAGCCAGAAGCAACGATAGCTGAGCATGGTGGATGGATGTCGTGTGCAAGCGAACGGAGGATGGTTCAGCTGTGAGAACGAGGCTTGCGCGCCGTTGGTACTGTACTGGACAGGATGATGGGCTGAGACGTTGAGACGTTCTACTGCAGGTCGTTTAAGCATGCGAGGAACAGCAGAGGTTGGTTGGACGACTGACACAAGGAAACCCCAATAAGAAGATCCTCGTCCTGTACTCTCTTTTTTTTTTCCTTTCCCCGTGTATCCTCGTCTATTCCTCCTAGTCAGTCAGCTTCCAGGTCTGGAGGCCAGGCCAGGGTCCTAAAACGATGCCAGTGGGGTCGTCTACCCAATGGCTTTACCCATCACGTCGCAAGTGCAAGGCTCTGCAGCGACCAGACCACCTCCAGCTTGTTTCCTTGGGCAACAACATGACAGTCGGCTCAGCCTTAGGCCGAGTGGGATGATGTCATTGGCTCTGTTGACTGAGCAACCTCGGACTCGACTCGATTAATTAAATGCATACATACCTAGGTATATGCATAAATACATAATGGCCTTTATCTCCAATTGAGACGATCTATAGATCCGGTGCCTGGAATATGTTTATAATCACGGTTTGGTTAGGTATTGCTGAAAACCTATCTACAACTTGGAATACCTATTCAAAACCCTCGGACGTGAGCAAGAATCTGCCGTAATCGATCCAGCGCCTTTGTCTCGGGCACTGCCCCAGGACCTCGTGCCTTGGACTCTTCGACTTCTCTTCGAGCTTCAGCTATCAACGGTTCCAGATCGCCCCAGACATGATCGATATACCCGCTCAGTACATTGCCCCATTGCTGAAGCCAGCTGTCTCTCGCTTCATCAGTATCTGTTGTACCAAGGTGGAGCTGTCGTTCAAACTCTGCCTCGGGTCCTGGGTGGCTGAGAAAATTGGGGTTAAAATTGAGTAAATCGTCCCAGCGAGGACCAGACGAGACTGAATGTGCGGGGAACAAGGCTTCTCTCAGCTTGGCTGCCGCCTCTGGTGTGAGTCCCTCATCCTCGGCATTCGGATCCTGAACTCCAAGTAGAACGCTATCAAGTTCCTCGGATGGACCATTGAGTAGACTGACAACAGCAGCACCATCCATTCTCTCTTGTTCCTTGACAGCGCTTGGCACAGTTGATGGGTCGTGACTTTGGGTTTGTAGCTGTCCATATCGACTAGCACCCTCAGCCTCCAACGTCGAGTCGGCACTGGAGAAGTGGTTAAATGCTTGTGCTGAGGTTCCAAAATCCAGGTCTGTCCGTGAGCGCAATGATTCACCCTGAGCTGTTGAGCGCAACCTGTGAGATGATGCTTCTCCCGTCCTTGATGAGATCCTCCCAATGTTGCTGCTGCCACTCGAGCTGGTCTTTTCCACTGGTCGCTGACCACTTATATCTGGACCGGTGCCGAAAGCATTGAGAGCCAGCCTGCCAGAAGCCTGAAGTCGACTGGTGATAGAGTCAGAGCCTCCATCACCTGTATCTGTGGCCTTGCCCTTCGACTTTGGAGATGTCCCGTTATCTTGATGTGTTCCCGTCGGTTGTCCGTTGTCTTTGCTCATGACTGCGCAGCTTTAGCCGAACAGTATAAAAGGTACCTAAACCTTGGTAAAGTCTACAATATGAGTCTTGGTGATAGGTGAATGTGGCCCGAAATTTGATACTTGTAAGACAGTTTGACGAGACTATCAATGGTCCATGATATGATTAAACTATAAAATGAATAGGTACCTAGGCAGGTTGATGAAGAACCGGCAGCACATGTTAAAACGGCCCCGGACGGATGAGCGGGTGCCGATCGGTTTGGAGCTTGGCATCGGATGCCCGAGAAAGGCTAATGTCCGATGCCCCTCATAGCATTCTACACTGAAACGGCTCTGATGAGTGATTGAGCTCTGGAGCTCAGGTACATGAGGCGAATATCCTACATTAGTATGTAGGCTACATAGGTATGTAGGCGCTTTCATATTTACTGTACAGTACAGTACCCGGAACGAGAAATAATGTGGTGTTCTAGACGGGCCAGAGGGGAACTCTCTGTATCACAAGTACTGTACGATTTCAATAAGGCACCCAGGGATACCCCGCTGTTACATCAAGACTTGATGTAATGTAGGTGTAGACGTAATTTGCGTAGAGAACGCACAGCGCAATATGCAACCTATCAATCGACCTCTTGCAGTGCAGCCTCACTTTGAGAGACCTGACAACCAAGGTAGCCCATGTCTTGAACTGACGAGCAGAGCCTCCTGCCATGTATGTAGAAATTCATCAAGACAGGTGGGCAACCTTGGTTGGTACATGAGCCATGGAAACCCAATGTCGAGATGTTGGGGTTCGTAGCCAGACGGGCACGTTAAGTCATCGGTTTAAGTATGTCGGTGGCGTTTAACCTCCAAGCAAAGCCTACACCTACCTGCCTATTACAAGCAATAGAGCATTGGAGCTCTTACTGCGTGCCTACGTGCCTGCGTGCCAACTCAGCTGTGAGCTGTCTGTACCTTACTGGAAGTGCTCTCCCGCAGAACCACCAGCGCAAGGAACCTGACTTAAAAATAAACCCTCCCAAACTTGACGGGATGGATCCACCATAAACTGTCCTATCCCATCAATCATCCAGTCAAGCCCAATCCCAAACCAGGCCAGGCCAGGCCAGGCCAACCCAATATTGAACTGGATCCGATCAAAGCAGCTTGACTTTGGATTCTGCTGCGTCACTGCCGATTTCGTCTCGTTGTTGATCTCCCCTCATCACAAAGAAATCGTCACCTCTACGGCGAAACACTTCAATTATTGATCCATCAGGGAACTCGATCGATTTCAGACATAGGAACGTAATACCTACCTGGACCAGCTGGCAGTATCTCTCTCCATAGTACCTAGCTGTCCTCAGGTACCTACCTTACCCACCTACAACAAGGTAGATACAGTAGGTAGCCAAGTCCTGGCCCGCCAGCGCAGCACGAGGCAACCTGGCGCGGGCAGCTCACCAAAGCACAGCGTAGCTCAGCACAGACTTTCAGAGCGCTCTCCCTCCACTTGCTGTTTCCTCCCTCATCTCTTTGGCCCGCCCTCCCACTACTGCTTCTGCTCCTCGTCCACGTCCACACCAAACCAAACCAGCCAACCTCCACCACAACCATTCCCACCATTATTCTTCAGCCTTGGACGACGCCTGGCGAACTTTCAACATCATACATCCATCCCTCCGCCGTCCGACCTCCGATATCTCTCCCCGCCGCCCGTCAAGGAATATTTTTTGGACCACGGCTCCTCTAGAGATCACGGCAGCGATATCTTGGTAGACCCCACTGCGGCGCCGACAAAAGACGATATCCAAAAACGACACCACCGCCCATCCACTCACTCACCACCTTACCTTGCCTTGCCTTACCTTACGCCATCCGCCCACCGCAACACCAGACCAGGCGTGCGCTTTTGCGGTTTGCATCATCCTCCCATCTCCCTTCCCGTCGCCTCGACTCGACTCGCCCGCATAAAGAGCTTCCATCACCTCCAAATTAAATCGGCTCCGATTAATCCTCACCTCCGCCTTCGCCCCGCCATTCGAATCCACACCTATCGATTCTGACCTTTGCCTCCCTCGATCATCAACCACAACCCCTCCTAACCCCCGCCCTCGCTGCTCACCAAGATGGTTGATAGCGAGACGAATTCACCCACGTGGAAGTTCACACAGTATGTTGTCCCTTGATCCATTCTTGGTCCTCCTTTGTGTTTTTGAGGGGTGATGCTGAGCTCTCGTGTGCAGGTGCTTCGGTGACAAGGGCGATGTTGAGGACATCACCGAAGGTATGTCATCACCCTCTATCACTTCAGAGTTGGCTCTCCGCCTTGGTATACTGACCAGCACGCTCTGATACAGCTGATATCATCTCGACGGTTGAGTTCGACCATACCGGAAACTATCTCGCTACTGGCGATAAGGGCGGTAGAGTAGTGCTCTTCGAACGCAACGAAACGGTATGTCACCATTTGCAAACATCTTCGTGTGCCGCTCATCTTGGGCGCCACGCTACCATATTGTCGTCGCTAACCATTGATGCAGAAAAAAACCTGCGAGTACAAGTTTCACACCGAGTTTCAGTCGCACGAGCCCGAATTCGACTATTTAAAGTCACTTGAGATCGAGGAAAAGATCAATAAGATAAAGTGGTGCAGGCGGCAAAACGCTTCGCACTATCTGTTGTCTACCAACGACAAGACGATCAAGCTATGGAAGGTCTTTGAGAAGTCGCTCAAGGTCGTGGCGGAGAACAACCTCTCTCACGATGTCACGCCTGGAAGTATTGCAGGCGGTGGCGGCGCTCCCAAGCCTTTACCTTCTCACCAGTTTAAGAACGCCGCCGACCTCAAGCTTCCTCGGCTCACACATCATGACACAGTTGTTGCCGCCGTGCCACGCCGGACATACGCCAACGCGCACGCTTATCACATCAACAGCATTTCGGTGAACAGCGACGGAGAGACCTTTATCAGCAGCGACGACTTGCGGATCAACCTTTGGAACCTTAATATCCAAGACCAGAGCTTCAACATTGTCGATATCAAACCTGCCAACATGGAAGAACTTACCGAAGTCATCACGGCTGCCGAGTTTCATCCAATGAGTTGCAACTGGTTCATGTACGCCAGCTCTAAGGGCACCATCAAACTTGCTGATATGCGAGAGAGTGCCTTGTGCGATCAGCACGCCAAACGTTTGTGCACCTGAGCTGCCGTGGCCTCCTTTGTGGAGACTTGCTGACGACTTGTAGTATTTGAACAGGAAGAAGACCCTTCTTCTCGATCCTTCTTTTCCGAAATTATATCCTCCATCTCCGATGTACGATTCTCGCACGACGGCCGATACATCTTATCTCGCGACTACCTCACCGTAAAGATCTGGGATATCAACATGGAACGACAACCTGTAAAGACGATACCGATTCATGAACACCTTCGACCGCGATTGTGTGACACGTATGAGAACGACAGCATATTCGACAAATTCGAGGTTGTCTTCTCTGGCGACGCGAAGAATGTCATGACGGGCAGTTACAACAACAATTTCATGATCTATCCTTCCGACCCCGAAAAGGAAGTTGAGGTTGTCCTTCAGGCGGACAAGTCGGCATTCAAGGCGAAGAAGGTTGGAGTACCTACGCCAATCAACTCATCGACGAGCCCAACAGCCACTAATGGTAAGAAGGGTGGTTCCAGAGCTGGTAGTCCAGGTGGTCAGGGTCAGCGGATGCGTAAGGAGACAGACGCCGACCAGATCGACTTCAACAAGAAAATCCTGCACATGAGCTGGCATCCGTTCGAGGACAGTATTGCGATTGCAGCTACGAACAATGTAAGTGAAGCCGAGGCACAATCTACCACGTCAACACTGGCTAACATCCCGATACAGCTCTTTGTCTTCTCGGCACTCTAGACCATGGCAACGGCGTTCATCTCGTAGGGCAGTGAAGTGAGGAAGTTGGTGGCCAAAAGCGGAAGTTGCAACATTAAGAGTATGAGTACCCTCGCCTCTGTCATGATGGGATTGGCCTAGTTATGCTTGGGCACGACGTGGCATCTCGATGGTGCAGGATATGATAATACGGATCAACACGGCCTACTATACTTAGAAGCGAAAGCATATACCATCAACGGTGCTTGGAGCGGATGCTACGCGGAAAGAAAGAAAGCTGGCAGAGGCCCCTTGGATGTGGCCGTTGAAGGAGACTGAAGATGGAAAGCTGCTGGCTATCTGTCTATAAAGCAAGCGAATGAACGAGCGGGAAGAGCCACATGGGATGGAGGTGAACGGATGCATGGGTCGGCGTTTGGTCGCCACGTGTAGCAGAAACCACAAGAGACTACTGAGAATCAAAGAAATGCCACTCATGCCTGAGAAGCAACCAAGTTGAAATGAGAGGTGGTTGTTCGCTGTCGGATAAATCCGTCGAGATGCAAGGGAGAGTGGTTGGTGTTAAAAGATTGCAGTATAGGTAGGTTTAGCTGATGCAGGGCAGGACTCAGCACCACCAAGGTGCAGCGAGGCTGCAAGCAGATGCTTGTTCGGCCTTTTCTGGACCAATCCGCGATTTGTATCACGATGCAAGCCTTAGCCAAGTACATAGGTAAGGTAGGTAGGTAGCCAGTCATTGAGGCTCTCGAGCTCCTTAATGCATCAACGATAGTGCCTCCCTGCAGGTACTTGATATGAGATAGGGCTGGGCAGTGTCGCTAACAAATAAGGTGTACTCAATACAGTTTGGTTCAGTAAGCATTGGTGGGTATGCAGGTACAGTGGTACCCTTCGACTGATGCGGGTCAGTGCCCAGCCTTATCGAGATACCTAGGCAGGTACCTACTAACCCAAGCGTGCGTCCCTCGGGCCCCATCTCATCTTGGCCCTTCTGCATTACCTGGCAAGGACACAAGGGCAACTCCAATAACACCAATAACTCGATTCGGCCGCTTTTTGTCAGCAAAGCTCTTTGTTGAGGGATATCACTTGCCACTCCTTTTTTCCTTTTTACTATTTACACCTCCCATCCCACAGAAATGGCGACTGAGATACCTTCTCACATCCTCCGTAAGAGGACACCCGCCGATATGACGGTCCTCGAGAACTCGGTCCGCCGTGACAGCGCCCATTCTGGTGCTGGCGATCTTGAGCGAGGATCAGGTCCTTCGATAGCGCAGCATATTGCTAATCTGGTGGCCTATGAGGTCGGACCTTCAATGTTGACGGTTGGTGTGATGTTGAGCTTGATCTTTGGAGGATGTTGTTCCAACGTACGTTGTCGCTTATCAGCCAGCCCCCACCCATGAGTTGAGTTAGCTGTCTTACATGAACGGACTGACTCACATATTGCCCTGGCTATAGGTGTACGCTCTTGAAGCTATCGTCAAGTGAGTTTTGGATGGAATTATAATTTATGCTGTCACATGTAGCTAATTCATTTGTATAGCTTTGAACCCTCGAGTGGTATGAAATCGCCCGCATCTCTCCATGGGAGAAGACGATGCACTGTTCCTTCAACTAACACATTCCTCTTATACCAGGAACTCTCTTGACGTTTGTACAGTTTCTCTTTGTTGCTGTTACAGGATTCATCGCGCAGCTCGACAAGAACAGCCGCTTCTTTCTCACACCCAACAAGGTCCCTTTAAGTCGATGGATATTCAATATTGTTCTCTTCTTCACCATCAACATTCTCAACAACCACGCGTTCAGCTATGATATCTCCGTTCCAGTTCACATCATCCTTCGATCTGGTGGAAGCATCACGACCATGGCTGCAGGTTATCTCTATGGCAAGAGATATTCCCAAACACAAGTTGTTGCCGTCATTCTCTTGACACTCGGCGTTATCTTGGCTGCGTGGTCGGATGCTCAAGCCAAGGTGAATATTATTTGTCTCATGTTGTCCCCGGGGATATGTGCTAATAGCTCTCGACGATAGGGTACAAGTGAAAGCAGTGGTCGTCCAGCTTTTGGTACTGGACTGTTGATTCTCTTTGTGGCCCAGCTTCTTTCTGCCATCATGGGGCTTTACACAGAGGCGACGTACGCCAAATATGGCCCTCAGTGGAAGGAGAACCTTTTCTACTCGCACGCCCTCTCTCTGCCGCTATTCCTTCCTTTTGCTCCCTCAATGGCTCGTCATTTCTCTCATCTGATGAAGAGCACCCCGATGCAACTGCCGGGTGTTTTCGGCTTCGCCATCACCAAGTTCCAAGTTCCCAGTCAGATTCTATTTCTCATGTCCAACGTTTTGACTCAGTATGCTTGCATTCGGGGTGTCAACCTTCTGGCTGCTGCTTCAACGGCTCTCACTGTCACCATCGTGCTCAACATCCGGAAGCTCGTCAGTCTTCTTCTAAGCATTTGGCTCTTCGGCAATCAGCTGGCTCCTGGTACACTTCTCGGTGCCATTGTCGTTTTCAGTGCCGGCGGACTATACTCAGTGGGCTCGAAAAAGAAGGCTCCCGTAGAAAAGGAAGCCCCAGTTGGGGATAACAAAGCGAGCTGAGAAGGCTGCAGTATTTTTGTATGGCTGTATTGTCAAAGAACCCACTGGGTTACAGGCGGCGTTTCCGGTTCAGGGAAGAGTCTTTTATATCGAGAAAGAAGAACTCGGTATACCAGTGATGATTGACATGCTGGTCAATGTTACCACTACTATATAGGCGTTATGGTGCATCTTGTGTACTAGCAAATGGAAGAAATTCGAAGAGCTTTGATAGACTAGACAATATAGAATATTTTGTTCGGATAACTGCTGGTGGATATCTTTGGGATCATGGCTTCTAAGGCAATGATATCCTTGTAAACACTCACTTATACACCGGTGCTGAGTTGCAATTGGAGGGGAAAGGTTGACTTTCAATTATTCTTTCCCTTTTCACCACAAACTACTGTCTGGCTACGTCTGCCAACTTGGTCAAAAGCGATATATACCTTCAACCCACCTGCGAAGATGGACATCTCCTTTTTATATTGGGGTCGATATCTACAGAAACCTCTGGGCCTCGAGACTTGGCATTTTGCCATACTATTTCAGCGCAGGCAGAGGAGGTGACGGTCAGATGAAGGTCGGCTTATCAAGTGGTGGAGCGGAGTCAGGGGTTTTGTTTCCTGAGAAGACCTAAGAGTGAAAGCACATCTTTAGGAGCGTATTTTTCACGGAGATCCCCCGTTTCATCCCCACTCAAAGCTTGGCCTAGACAACTTGCAACTTGTCAACGATGTACAGTCACACTGCCGCCAGTTGAAGCATGTCTTTGCGTCTCCCCTGAAAACAATGCTCAAGCCGCAAAGAATACTGAGGCTGGAATAAGTAACGTGTTCTTCTTTGAGACGCATCGCAACTCTCTTTTCAGATATTCAGATATTACGGCCTATGGATATCGTCAGCAAAGCCAGGATGTGCAGGTTCATGGCCATCCAATTTGTATGAATCGGCGATACATGTGTTCCAAGCTCAGAGGCTTTCGGGGATATCAAGTTAAGATAACCATATCATCCGAAATGAGCAACCGCAGCAGGTGACCTCAATACTCGGATGTTCAGCAATTTCGATACAGCTTGTGCACTTGTCTGGGGTCCCCTCCATTAAGAGCAGGGACTCGACCCGATACTGCGGATGCGGCAATGGACCTTGTAACGCGGGAACCGAGTGGAGCCGGGTTCCATTCTCCATACTCATTAACCTACTTGCCTTGCTCATCAAGAGCACATGGCAATAGAATAGGGTGATTCTTCAGGGGGTTGGCGAGACTTGTCGGACGAGAGAAGATTGGTGTCGTGAATTAAGCGTCCAGCATAGGTGCGTAAAAGTCCGCGCAACTACAATCTCGATGTGATATTAGTACATCATTCTAAGGTATCTTTGTTCTTTTGGGTACCCAAAGTGAATGTGACCTGTAAAGTCCCATAGTTACTAACTAATAGCACTGGGATGGTGCGATTGAGGCACCGTCGAAAGTGAGGCTTCATGTCCTCGAATATTGAACGAGAGTTGAGAATGGGTTCCAACCTCAGAGATAAGACCATTGCTTGTATTTCATGAGCAGAGATGCTGTTGGGCGTAGGTGTTGTCTCTACAGAGTTATGTTTGTGCCAAGTGTGCCGATTCTAGCATACCTAGGTATGCATGTAAGCATACCTATATGAGAGTGAGAAAAGTTCAAGTGTCTTGAAATACAAACATATCTTTCATCTCAATGGCAAGGATGATAGGTCTAAATTAACATAGGTAGATCATTGGACCTCTATCCCCACCCTACCTACTGTACGGCGTGCTTTGCACCGACACATTGTCCCACTATGACCCGCTAGAAACCCTGGTGTGTCACACCGTCATACCTAAGGTTCCTTTCACTGGCTTAGGTTGCTTCTCTTGCTGCGGGCACTCTTTCTCAGTGCCTCCTCTTCTGATTATATTGTCCTCTGGATACCTAACCAAAGACATTCGAATCACTCATTGACCTTTCAAAGCAGCTAAAACAATCACTGAATCGCTGGTCTGTCAGCCAAACCAGATATCAGCCCGATCAAGGCATTGCCATGGCTGGTACGTATCTTTGCAGCTCGCCCTGCCCCTCCTACGCTACGTCAGCCTTGATATCACCATCACGGACCTGCTGCTGTCATTCTCGACGACGACAGCAATTGGAAATTTCGCTGACCGATATAATGCCACAGGCGGCCCTATCTTCGAAGAAAGCGAATCAGCCGCGCTTGATGTGCGGACACGAGAGTCAGATGAGGAGATAGACGAGACTAGAGATTCTGGTGCAACCGGTCATGGCGCCTCGCACAAAGATGCCGCCTCTGACGCTGGCTCACACACCGGCAATGATGAGGATCTAGAAGACGGGATGCTCCTCCGCGACTTGCCCAAGCGAACAACCTTTTACGATCCTGTCGCTGAGCGCCAAATGAGCCAGACTGACGCAAAATATTTCTATCACCGAAACAAGGCCGATGCGCGAAGCGGTGGTGGGGCCGGCATCCAATCTATACCTCAAAGCCCTTTTCTTGCTTCCGGATCTCGCCCTGCGACTGAGTATGGTGCCGATTCCCTGGTGTTAGATACGAGTGGCCGTCGAGTCGATTCCCTCCCCCCAGGTTTGGACATGCCGAACCCTGCCATCGACTCTTCCGGGCTTTTTCAATCACCTACAAAAGTCGAGGCGCAACCTGTAACATTTCCATCAAGCCATCCTTCCCAGGTTCTTCATGCGGATCAGGTTGCCCAGGACCCGCGACTCCCTGATGGCTCTAGCAACGGCCTGCCTTCTGGCGGCCTCTTCGACACTGAGCCTCATATCACATCAGAATTGAGCGCTATCTCGAAGAATATTCAGAGAATCTTGGATCTTAGACGTAAATACATCACACTCTCGAACCAAGGCCCTGATGACAACCCACGAGATGACCCCAACTGGGAGATTTATCCTCCTCCACCGGAACCAGCATGGCAACAATCGTCGAGACAAAAAGGTGCCGCGGAGCATGTACCAGGCCAAGAAAATACCGGATTGAATGGTAGCAAGGATGCTGCTGGATCTTCGCCAGGAGAGTTGCCCCATGACCACCATGAGGGCAAACGATCGACAAGAAGGCGAAAGCCGGGTGAGCGTATTGGTGAGGACTTTGATATGGCCAACTTGTTGCCTCTGCCTGGCGATGATGGGCGTTCGTACAAGCTGGATGACGACGGAGTCTATCAAGTATTCGAAAGCAATGATGCTCAGGCACCTGCAATTCAGGTGCCTACAATCAGAGAGTTCTACATAGACCTAGACGATATTCTGGATGTCTCCTCCGATGGACCTAGCAAGAGCTTTGCATTTCGACGTCTCCAGTATCTCGAGGGGAAATTCAACCTATACGTCCTCTTGAATGAGTATCAAGAAACAGCCGACAGCAAGAAGGTTCCCCACCGAGACTTTTACAATGTTCGAAAAGTCGATACTCACGTTCATCATTCGGCATGCATGAATCAGAAGCATCTTCTACGCTTCATCAAAAGTAAGATGAAGAAATTCCCTAACGAAGTTGTTCTATTCCGTGATGGAAAACACCTCACCCTGGCCGAGGTCTTCAATAGCATTAATCTTACCGCCTATGACCTGAGTATTGACACATTGGATATGCATGTAAGACTCACTCCTCAGACTTGAACCCGGATTCGAAGAACTGTTCCACTAACTCTAGTAGGCTCACACTGATTCTTTCCATCGGTTCGACAAGTTCAACCTCAAGTATAACCCAGTTGGAGAGTCCCGTCTTCGAACTATCTTCCTCAAGACCGATAACTTCATCCATGGCCGTTACCTTGCCGAAATCACCAAAGAAGTCATATCTGATCTTGAATCAAGCAAGTACCAAATGGTTGAGTGGCGCATCTCCATTTATGGCAAATCCATAGATGAGTGGGACAAACTCGCCGCCTGGGTGGTTGATAACAAGCTGTTTTCACACAATGTCCGCTGGCTCATCCAGATCCCCCGCCTCTACGATGTCTATAAAGCTAGTGGCTTGATGGAGACGTTCGAACAGGTGGTCAAGAACGTTTTCCAGCCACTCTTTGAGGTCACCAAGGACCCGTCAAGCCATCCAAAGTTGCATATATTCCTTCAACGAGTAATTGGTTTCGACAGTGTCGACGATGAAAGCAAGGTTGAGCGTCGACTGTTCAAGAAGTTCCCTGTGCCAAAGGTGTGGGATACCAAACAGAACCCGCCATACAGCTACTGGATTTACTACCTCTACTCTAACCTAGTATCCTTGAATTACTGGCGGAAGAAGCGTGGGTTCAACACACTGGTTTTACGACCCCATTGTGGAGAAGCCGGTGACAGCGAGCACTTGGCTGTTGCCGCCCTGTGCTGCCATAGCATCAGTCACGGACTGCTTCTTCGCAAAGTACCCCTTCTTCAGTACGTTTTCTACTTGGATCAGATTGGTATCGCCATGTCGCCACTGAGTAACAATGCTCTGTTCCTTGCCTATGAACGAAACCCTTTCCATCAGTATTTCAAGAGAGGTCTCAACGTGTCATTGTCTACAGATGATCCTCTGCAGTTCGCATTTACTAAAGAGCCACTGATCGAGGAGTATGCAGTTGCAGCACAGATCTACAAATTGAACTCGGTCGATATGTGTGAGCTAGCCAAGAACTCTGTCAAACAAAGTGGCTACGAGTTATCCATCAAGGAGCATTGGCTGGGACGTGGATGCAACAAACCTGGAAAGGAAGGAAACGCCATGGTTAAGACGAATGTCCCTGATCGAAGAGAGGAGTTCCGTTACTTCACACTGATGCAGGAGAGGGATGTGTAAGTTGGCATGCCGAGGCTGTTCCCTTTCGGCGCTCTTTCTTCGTGATGTCTTGACGCTGACGCGATCACTCACAGGCTATCAAAATATGTCACTTATAATGCTGCAAACGAGTCTTCTGTGCAAGCTGCTGGGAACGAAAGCAAAATGTCGGAGTCAGTGGCCTCCATCGCTGGCCAATCCACTGTCATGGGCGTAGCAACAGGCAATGAGCCTACCAACGTTAAGGCGGCTCCTTCAGCCAGCCATCCCATCACGAGGACCACGTCTCAGCTTGGAATGTCGGCCGGCCGAGATCAGACATGGCCCAGTGATGCTATGTCAGACCATCATCTTTCTGGAAGCGACCCGAGGATGTTTCCGGGCATCTTTACTCGCGGACACCGTACGGGTAGCCTTCGAAATCTCGCCCAAGCCAGTGACGACCGGGACACTGCGGACGATACTTTCGGCCCTGAAACATGATCTTGGTTCGTTGCAGCTATGCTTTAGATATCTATGCAATGATCTTTGGGTTTCGTGTGAATAGACTACTCATATGTATTGGACTGGTTAAAATTTATGTTTATAGAGACTCTGATAGGCTTATATAGATGGCAACGCCTGTGGGCCTGCTCTGCAGTAGTAACAGACATCGGCCACAACTTAGAGTGAATGCCTTTCATGCCACATACGTTCTTTGACTTGGCGTTAGTCGGGGGAGAGCGATTGAAATGTAGGTAGAAAAATGCATAGCGTTGAACGTCGTGTGATGTTTTTTTTTCCCTTTCTTTCATTAATTGACTGCGTTTGGTGATATCTTCTGATACGTATCTTTTGGGGTTTGCTTTCTCACGTTTAAGGTTGAAATATGAGCTTGATTGGAGAGTTTGATAAAGACGATCGATGATATAATGAAGACACGAACAGTATGTTCTGAATGCTAGGAGGCCCAAAAAAAAAGTGCTGATCTATCTCGGGGCAACGGTATCTATGTACGGAGTAGATAGGTACTAGTTAGTAATTACTTCTCTGGAAATACGCATGGTACAGGGTAGCCAGCATTGATACCTAGGTAGTTGCAAGCTGACGTTAGTTTAGTTAGAGCCCAACTTGCGCCAGGATAAAGGGGGACGCACAATTTACACCCGTATGGATCTGTTTCTAGTGTCTGGTCCCACTTCAGAACAAACTGGCACAGGGTGAGGCTATTTTTACACCAGTATCATTCCATAATCGGAGATTCGTTATGGAACTTGGTAGGGGGAAGGTACGGTACGTCGGATCGGTCCATACCTGCCTTACCAAGGTAGTCGACGCTTGCTCCTCAGACACTGCGTCACTTCGCATCGCATCGCATCGCATCGCAGCGTCTCACTTCTTGCCTACCCCTTCAATTCTTTCCTACTCTTTCTTTATACTTAATTTTAGGGGGTTTCCTTCTTGAGGGACCTACGCCCGCGGTACATCCGATCGAGCCGACTCACAACCTTCGACATGGGGTTTCTGGGAGTGTACCGGGCTCTCTACGACTACGCGCCTCAAGCCGAGGGCGAGCTCGCCATCACTGATGGTGACCTGCTCTATATTCTCGATAAGAACGGCGACGATGGCTGGTGGAAGGCGAAGAAGAAGGCTGGAGCCGACGACGAGGAAGAGCCAACCGGCCTCGTGCCTGGTAATTATGTCGAGGAGGTAAGCTGGACATGAACCACCCGTTGAACTATCACCGCATCAGTACTAAGATCTCCTTTTCCAACTTCAAAGGCCCAGCCCGTAGATCATGCTCGAGCCCTATTCGATTACACGCGCCAGACAGATGAAGAGCTGTCATTCCATGAGGATGCTACCCTCGCCGTCTACGACACGTCGGACCCTGACTGGATCCTGACTGGCCTCGACGGCGAGTATGGCTTTGTCCCTTCCAACTACATCGAAATGGGAGCACCTGCTGGGTCCTCCGAGCCCGCTAAGCCCGCTGAGCCAGCCTTGCCATCTCCGCCACCAGAGCTCCCTTCAAGACCACCGGCTGTCTCGATCTCTGAACCCGAACCAGAGGCGGCATCTCCGGACCTACCGAACGATACCGCGAGCCCTCCCCAGAACCCCGCTGCTGCTATCGCGGGTGTCATGCATGGTCGCTCCGTTTCTCAACAATCTCAGCAATCTGCCCCCCCACGACAGCCCCCTCGTGCGTCAGTTACGTTTAGCGAACCCCCCGACGTCGAGGACGAGCCTGTACGATCACCAACACTGCCAGTCCGACCACGATTGCCAGCGCCGCCATCGCCAACTTATGAAGAACCCTCCTCCCCCATAAACAACCGCAGCTTTCACGAGCACAGGGATCCAAATCGACGCCAGGATATTGAGCGTACTCCTGGTGGCTTTCATATGTATAACATCAATGAGATGATTTCCATCATGGGCAAGAAAAAGAAGATGCCTACAACGCTAGGAATTAATCTTTTAACAGGTGTTATACTGGTTGCCCCCGAGCATGCTTCTGATGGACCCTCGCAAGAATGGGGCGCCGACCGCATGACGCATTACTCACGAGAGGGAAAACACGTTTTTATGGAACTTGTGCGCCCAAGCAAGAGTGTCGACTTCCACGCCGGAGCAAAGGATACAGCCGAAGAGATTGTCAGTATGTTGGGCGAAATGGCTGGTGCTGTACGTGCCGAAGGACTCCGTGAAGTGATCATGGCTGGAACACAAGGTGGAGGTGGCCTGAAGAAGGGCCAGGTCCTTTACGACTTTATGGCCCAAGGTGATGACGAGGTAACTGTTGCTGTTGGCGATGAGGTATTTGTTCTGGACGACACGAAGAGTGAAGAGTGGTGGCAAGTTCGCCGGCTCAAGAATGGTAAAGAAGGAGTCGTACCCAGCAGCTACATCGAGCTTTTCGGCTCGGTTGCGCCATCCTCTGGCGGCATCAACTCAGCCAAGTCTCTTGTGGAACAAAACCGCCTCGAAGAGATTCGATTAACCAAGGAAGCCATGAAGGCTAGCAAAGAACCTCAGCAGGTAGGCCCGGGAATGCCTCTTCCTGAACGAGGCAGTAGCCTCATGGCACGAGAAACTGGTAGTAATTCGGGACAACAGAGGAGCCGTCGAGAAAATGGACGAAGTGATGGCGGCAGCCAAAGCCGATCAAAGTCTAGTAAGTACCAACACATCATAGTGGACTTCGTTCATCTGCTGACCCCATATTCCATAGAACCTGACGCGTCCAAGGTGCGCACCTGGACGGACCGATCCCGCTCTTTCAGTGTGGAAGCCCAGTTCCTCGGCCTTAAGGATGGGAAGATTCATTTGCACAAGATGAATGGTGTCAAGATTGCTGTTCCTATCACAAAAATGTCCCGCGAAGACCTTGAGTATGTTGAAAACTTCACAGGCATATCTTTGGAAGACGATAAGCCATTGGCAGACGTCAAGCGAGCTAGGTCTGCTGAAAAGAAATCCCCCGAACGCAGTCCTGCTGCTGGCGTAACCATCGACAAAGATCCAAAGTCCGACTATGACTGGTTCCAGTTTTTCCTCTCCTGCGAGGTTGCCGTGGGCCTGTGTGAGCGCTACGCACAGGCTTTTATCAAAGACTCGATGGACGAGAGCGTTCTCCCTGATGTTGATGCCACTGCTCTGAGGGCCCTCGGAATTCGTGAAGGCGACATTATCAAGGTTATACGATTCTTGGATACCAAGTATGGCCGTAATCGTGGTGGAAAGAGGGGAGCTGTTGATGGAGGTGATGGTGAAGGCGGTTTGTTTTCTGGGCCTGGTGGTGCGCTACGAAACAACACTCGCAAGGGCCGGCCTGCACCGGCAGTTCAAACAAGTGATGTTGTTGATGCCAGCGCCTTCTCGCGAGGTGACTCTAAGACTGGCGACAACGACAGCAAGTCGCCTCCGCCCACAAGCCCCTCGAATAAGAGTTCCGAACCTCGCCAAGTAGCGGGTTCAGGATTCGAGGACGATGCTTGGGACGTGAAGCCGAGCAAGCAACAATCGCCGCCAAAGCCTCAGCCCCCGGCTGAGTCCAGCCAGAAGCCTGCCCCTGAGCCTGCTCCAGCCACGCCCGCCCCTCCGGCTCTGACTGGTTCTATGCAAGAGCTGTCGCTCCTGTCAACACCTCTTGAACCTACCAAGGCTGAGCCAGCACCAGCCCCGGCCCCGGCTCCCGCCATCGCTGCTCAGCCAACCTCGACACCTGTGTCGCAACCCCTGAGTGGTGCTACTCCCTCCTTCTTTACATCTGTTGCGCAAGCACGGCAACGTCCTACTCCTCCACAGGCAGGACAGGCCCAGGGCTCTCTGGTCCCTCCAACACCTCAGCGACCTCTTTCAGCTCCGCAATCAGCCCAGCCTAGTGGTTTTGCCCCCCCTCCCATGATGCCTCAGATGACGGGCGCTTTACAAGGCCAGGTTGCCCCTCCTGGCCAGAGCCTGAGCGAGATCACCCAAGCACGCCTACAGCAGCAATACACAGCCCAGATGCAGCAACAGCAGCCACCCCAGCAAATGCAGCCCAATATGACCGGATTTCCTGGGCAACAAGGTCCCGGTCTGATGTCTTTCCCCACCGGTGCTGGACAGTTCATGCAACCAATGATGACAGGAATGCAGGGGCAGAACCAGTTTACCCCGATGCAAGCTCAACCTACAGGATTTCAGCCATCCTTCACTGGTACGCAATCGATGTATGGAGCACCTCCGGGAGGTATCAACAACTATCTGCCTCCAGCTCTTGAACCGCAGCGAACAGGCATGTCTGTCTTGCAGCCCCAGGCGACTGGCATGACAAACATGGGTGGTATTGGTGGCATGAATAACACACAAGTCCCCCAGCCTCTGCAACCACAGCAGACTGGACCAGCACCTCCTGTGCGATTTGGTGTGACAAATGAGACCAAGAAACTAGCACCTCAAGCAACGGGGCGAAGGGCTAACTTGGCGCAAGCGAGTATGTTGAACTGTTCCCACGTGCATATGTATCATGCTAATGTTGTCTATAGCTCCCCAGAACCCCTTCGGTTTTTGATCATAGAAAAGCTTGTAGCCAATTGGGTCATCAGTAGCACGTCATTTCGTCACGTTTTCAAATACTCTGGACACATTTCTTCACATCTTGTATGCATATGTAGACTTTGTCAGGCGAGCCAACCTGGGAGTCAAGTGTGGAATAATAATACTATATTCATAGCTGTTCCTGGTCATGCCGGATCAGTTTCTTCTAATATTCCTATCTAAAAGTCTAACAAAGTCGTGAGGGAACGTGAAAACATGTGAGTAACCTTGATAATATATGACGTGTCCAGTACAACAAACACAAGACTAGAGAACCCCCAAACAAGCCACAGAAATAAGATGCTCAAACAAGAAACAAGTCGAAGTTGATTCACCCGCACCAGTTGGTTTTATTGATGATGATCTAGCGTCGCTGGATGTTGAACATGTGTGTTCGATGGCCGAGAACTTGGATGCGAGCCTGAAGTAAGCAATAAATCGAGGATTCTCCCAAGGCGAGCACACCGATAGATCCAACATACTTGTGTCATCTGATGCAAGAGGCTCAACAGATAGAATCTTCCCAGCCGACCAAAAAAAGGGGATCTGTTACCAAACATTGTAAAATTACAAGGCGGCTAGACTATCTGCGTCGATTGATGCTGCACTGCTGTTCCTGATCAAGCCTTTCGGCGACGACCACCACTGGGCTTGGACGGCCCCGTTGCCACAGATGATAGGTCAATCTCAGCCTCGGTCACGGGGCTCTCTTGGATCTTCTCCTGTGAGCCGGACGAAGGCTCAAAACGCTTACGGACAGCGCGGATCATCATGAAGAACCAGTAAAAGTTGAGACTGTTCAGCGTGATGTTGCTTGCCAAATATGCGGCCCCAATCCACATAGGTACCGTAGAGTCTGGGCGCGCAAATGACATGGTCGGTAGACCGAGTGCCTTCATGTCGGGGTTGACGTTGATGGCGGACCACACGTCGCGATAGACACGGAAGGAAGAATAAGTTCCGTACACAAGCCGGCAGGAGAAAAAGGTGAAAAGAAGCATGATGCCGTTATACAACTGCGCACGTGTACCAGTCATGTTCATTTTATCCATAAACCAGTGAATATTGAGGAAGGGAGTGGACAGCTCCCATAGGATGAACACGCAGGCATAGTGATTGAGAAACGGTCGCTGAAGAATGCTGGTTAGCAGCAATAGGGAAACGTTCGCACGGCAATTGACTTACGAATCCGAGCGAGTAGACAAGCAACGCGGCGATGGCATGTGCCAGGGTTCCTAGGCCAAAGACATCGAGGTTGAGGCTCGTGACTACCAAATCCCAGAGAAAGTATCCGGCTGCAAGGGCCTGAATGAAGCCGGCGCCGCCAGTATAACCCCAAATGCGCTCCTCCCATTCCATATTGCCCATCTCGGTATCGACGAACATGACCCATATAGCAAGAGCGTTGATTAGGCAGCTCTGGACCATAGAGACGACGTGGGCATCCCAGTTAAGTCGTCGCTTACGGGGAAGTTTGGAATAGTGCCCCGGGGCCAGAAGATTTGAGATCCATGGTGAGATTGGCCAAAAGACGACCGAGTATAATAAGGCTGCGGCAAAGACTTCGTGTATGTGCAGCGGGAGAGTTGGAAGGTCGAAGTAGTCGGCCCAGGGCTGCGTTTTCTCGGATAGCCAAGGCAGAGGCGGCAAGGGAAATGGATCCTTCATACTGACTGGGTGCAAAAACGGTCGAGGATTCTGGTGACAAACAAAGAGTGAGATGGGCGAGGAGAAAAGTCTAAAGGAAGAGGAAGAAGGAGGAGGAGGAGGAGGAGGAGGAAAAAAGACTTTAAAAGATCGAGACAATGCGATGCAGTCAGAGGTCGTAGAGTTAAGTATGTACTTATTGTTCACGTCTGTTGGGGAAGCTCACGTGGGAGCACCACGGGTAAGGGTCCAGAGGGTCGCATTTTGATCTGTCTTTGGAGCTTATCCCGTTATTCGTACCGTGCCTCAGCCTCTTCGGGGATAACCACCACGGTTCTGACCCTCTGATAGGTTCAAGTCGCTGCGTTGCCTGAACGTTGGGACTTAGATAATCCGATGCGACAGGGATGCCCAGTACCTGATGCGTCAGTGTGCCTAGATCATTATACATACCACCCCTACTAGATGAATCTCGTTAGTCTCCATACAAGCCAGCTGCCACCTCACTCATTTAGAACACCAGATCAGATCGTCCACGGGTGAGCACTCACGACCCGTGTTAGAGCTCGACCAACTGGGAGCGCATTACACGGATATTCCTCCCTCACTTGACTCGAGCGAAACGGACCCAACATCAACTGCACGCATTATTTCGTGCCGCATCATCATCCCGCATCACAGGATTCGACTCTCCAACCAACATGGCGGAGGCTCTCAGAGACTTGCTGGCACCCGAACAGGCGACTGGCCCAGCTGCCCTGGAATATCTGACCTATCTTGCCGAGCAACAGTCCAGCTTCCTTCAAACATCAGAGCCTCAAGTCCTATCTCAAACGTCTCACTCCCTGCTCCTCGCCGTACAAGCGCTTTCCAAAAGGTCCCATAAACCCGTCGTCGACTCCGCCGCCAGCCATGCTTCGCTACGAACCTCCCTTCCGACTCTAGCTCAGCGAGCTTCGGACCTTGTACAAGCAGTGCCCCGGCTAGATGCGCAGGCCGAGCACTTCTCGTCAGCCTTTGGTAAGGCCAGCGAGAGCAAGCTACTTGCGCGAAGAAAACAAGCTCTATTGCTACTTCGAAACTCGGAACGCCTTGTCGATGTGATGGAGATGCCGCTACTGCTCTCTTCTGCCGTTTCAACCGCCCCGGTCAACCATTCCTCTACTCTCGAGCTCTACGCACACGTCCGACGCCTTGCCTCTCTCTACCCAGACTCACCGCTTGTCACCTCGGTACTGGAGGAGGCAGATGCTGCCATCCGACAAATGGCGGCAGATCTCGTGGGAACGTTGAAAGCACCGAACCTCAAGCTCGCCGCAGCTGTTCGAACGATAGGATGGCTGAAACGTATCGTCCCGGATCTAGTGACCGACGCGTCAACCGAGGATGCTCTTCCTGCCGTCTTCTTGGTGTGCCGCTTGTCCACGCTTTTGACGACATTGGAAGCCCTAGAACCGCTCCGAGATCTGGCAGATGAGGAGCGACTTCGGAAGGACAAAGCTACCAGCACATGGTCGGGCGGCCAACAGACGGAGCGATACCTCAAGCGATTCATTGAGATTTTTCGTGAGCAGAGCTTCAGCATCGTCTCTGTTTTCAAGAGCATAAATTCGAGTTTTGCATCTCACGCGAATGACGAAAATGATCCCCTGGGAGTGTTACCTTCCCCTATGGCTAATTTCCCTTTACACATGGTGGAGATGCTTGTGGAAACGTTGCGTATCTATCTCCCAACTGTCAAAGACCAGACGTCGAGGGAGAGTATCTTGACACAGGTGCTTTATTGCGCCGGGAGTCTGGGGAGACTGGGAGCTGATTTCGGCATGCTACTTGCTTCAATTGGCGTCGATGAGTGGGTTGAGCTTGTTAAACGCCATCGCCTTTTGGCCGGACGCCTAGAGTCCGTCATAGGCGACTATCGGGGCAACCAGGCCAGTGGTGGTGTCAGCGCGAACTGATCCATGCCTAGAGCCGTTCGACATCCATTCTCTCCCACCCAACACGTGCAAGATGCATCAAAGCGGGGCCGATTCCTGCAACGGGGTCCAGCCTTTCGGTGCGATTTTATCTCGTCACGTCACTCATTCAAACTCCCCAACATGCCCGGTGGCCCAAATCTGTGTGTGACTAGCTATGGGTATTTCAATTGCTAGTTCCCCAGTTCAACACAATGATGCTACTGTTCCCTTGCCAATGACTGAGCCACGAGCCTCTCGGTCGGCTAATTCAGGTATGCCCTGCATCCTAGGCCCAATTGCAGAGACCGGGCACCTCGGCGAGGATCGGCCTTTGTCAGCCTCAATCGATATTCACCGTCTGACACGACTCAATAGCTCGCCATTTTTTATCTGGTCTTGGTTCCGGCGTGACGTCAGCCGTTCTCTTGCAGCCTCTGGATCTCCTCAAAACACGAGTACAGCAGTCCGGGAGCTCGTCGTTGGGTGCTACCATACGCGATTTGAGGAAATCTCCAAGCCTCATACAGTCACTGTGGAGAGGAACCGTCCCCTCTGCGCTACGGACGGGCTTTGGCTCAGCTCTTTACTTTACATCACTCAATGCCATTCGCCAACATGCACACCAGACAGGCATCCTCGGTCGCCGTCTACAAACCCAGGGCCGCTCGTCAGTTCTGCCCTCACTAACAAATTCGGGTAATCTCATGTCGGGCGCAGTTGCAAGGACATTTGCGGGATTTGTCCTAATGCCTCTCACTGTGATCAAAGTCCGCTTTGAGTCGAGCCTATATTCCTACCCTTCCATCATGTCCGCTGCTATTGACATACGGCGGACTCATGGCTGGCATGGCTTCTTCTCTGGATTCGGCGCTACAGCTTTTCGGGACGCGCCCTATGCTGGCATGTACGTGCTCTTTTACGAGATGCTGAAATCGCGCCTCGGATCACTGGCATCTAAACCGGTCGTTTCAGGCCAAGGTCCCACCAGGATGCAAGCAACTCTGGCCAGCTCAGTCAACTTCACCTCGGCTATGCTTGCTGGAGCAGCATGCTCGATAGTTTCGAACCCCTTCGATGCCGTCAAAACGCGGATTCAGTTGCAGCCATTGGAGTATCGAAACATATGGCACGCTTGGTATAAGATGGTAACGCAAGAGGGTATCCGGTCACTGTGGGATGGTTTAGCTTTGCGGATGAGTCGCAAAGCCATGAGCTCGGCACTGGCTTGGACAGTCTATGAGGAGCTGATTCGTCGGGCTGGAGCAAAGTAACTGTAAATTCTGTACAACAACTGTAACAACTCGCCTCAAAAATAAAAGTAGAGAGCTATCGTTTAACCGATAATATGTAAAGCTTCACATCTCGCTTGCAGTCTGTATTTCGTTCATCGAGTCTACGCCGGCCGCGCACCAGCCAAGTACATCAGCAATGATGGTGATTTGCTCCTGCGACGGCTGTGCTTATCCTTCTTGCGCACCCATTCAAAGTCTGTGTCATCTTTGCTGTGTCGCTTTTCCTCGACCATGAGCATTTTGCTGCGCTTCTCGCGGATCAACTTGGTATGCTTCCACAGTCGGTCTTGTTCCCACTCGGGAACCCAGCGTCTGATGAGTACATAGTCAGGATCCTAGTAGGAGAGTTAGCTCAGTGTACTTCATGTGAACCAAATATATCATCATGCAACGGAAATTGCCACGTACCGCATCAAAGTCGAATTCGACACCAAATTCACGCAAAGATTCGATGGACAAATGCCGACGAGACATGCGTGTATAAGTTGGTCGAGCAATCTGGCCGGCAGGAGGAGGAGGAGGAGGATGCATCATAGCAGCATGATTGACGTATTGCTGAGATGAACCAGCGATCGCGTGATGTGGCAGAGGCCGCGGTTGCGGTTGAGCCTGTTCCTTTTTGACCCTTTCCTTCTTCAAGATGGCCTCGATGGTCTTGTCATCGAGTCCCGACTTGACGAGGTCTTCTCTTAGGCGCTTCTGGTACTCTCTATCCTTGGCTTCCTTATCCGCCTTTTCCTTTGCTATGCGATCCTTCTCTGCTTGCTTATAGCGCTCAACTGCTTCGGCAGCTTCCTTCTCCTTCTGGTCTTTGAGCTTCTTCTCTTTGGCAGCGCGCTCAAGCTCCCTCCTCTTATAATCCTCAACGGCCGAATTGGCCTCCTTCTCGCGGCGTTGCCTCTCTTCTGTGGCGGCGTCTTCTTCTTTGAGACGCTTCAACTCAATCTCCTTCTTGATTCGTTCTTCCTCATCGGCACGAGCTTTGCGACCTTTTATCTTTTCTAGCTCGCGCTTGGCTTGCTTGAGTTCCTCTTCCTCTCGGAATTCTCTCAAGCGACGGCGCTCTTCGTCATCGCGCGCATGGGCAAGGTGCATCTTTTCGAGCTCTTTGCGTGCCTGTTCTGCTTCCCATTCCTCTCGATATCCTTTGACCAGTTGTCGTTCGTTCTTCTCACGCTGTCGCTCATCTCTTTCACGTGAGCTAGCAAGGCGGTTTTTCTCGAGATCTTTGCGGGCTTGCTCAGCCTCCCACTCATCACGGTATTGCTTGACCAGTCTCCGCTCCTCCTTCTCGCGCGCGGTGGTAAGGCGCAGATCTTCAAGCTCCTTGCGAGTTTTCTCAGCCTCCCATTCTCCTCGGGTCATATAAGAAGAAGATCGAGAACGGGATGATGATGAGGAGGAGGACGACGACGAACGAGAGCGAGAGCGTCGGCGGCGACGCGAAGGGCGTGCAATTTGTTTGCGACGACCGTCCTCGTCATCGGAGGAGAGCTCGTTATAGATTTTGTTATTGATGATTATCGGAACAGGGGCTGGGGGGCTGCTGGCGCGGCGTCCGAGAGGCCGAGATTGTTCCCCTGTGCGAGAACGGGAGCGGGAACGTTGTATGCTTGTAATATTAAGACGGTCCGCCCCTACGTAGCTAGGCCCGGGGGGTGGTGGTGCATCGTAATAGCTTTGAGGACGAGGGGGGCTCGTAACGTATCGGACACCAGGCGATGGCCCACGCTTTTGGAAGCGGATGCCGTAATCATCCTCGTCGTCGTAACTATAGCTACTTCGGCTCATCCTGATTGATAATCAAAGGCAATCAATATCGTTGAGTGAGGTCAATAGAAGGTACTTATACAGACACCACGGATCCCGGTGTGAGGCACCAAAGTGCAAGAGGTGCCGCTATGAAACGGAGGGAAGAGTCAGAGAGAGGAGGAGGGGAGAAAGAGGAGCGGCAGTGGTCGATAAATAGAAGGATATCCATAAAGATAGTAGGCAGCTAGCTAGCTAGCCCAGACATGAAAAGATCACCCGTTCGGGAGAGGAGCGCGGTCCCATACCGCACCAGGGTGCGGTTTGTTGGCTGTAGGGCTGGACGCCGGGAGGGGGCGGGTGCTGAAACCTTGTGGGGGCCGAATTAAATCCTGACGACATGACATGGTTAGCGCTCCTCTGTCGCTCTCGGATGGTGCTGAGGGGACAATCTTGTCAGCTTGGTGTTGGTTCTGGTCATTGAACCGGCGGTGAGAGTCTTGGAAGACAAGGAAACCGCACAAGCGCTGGGGATCTATAGAACCTGCCATGTTCTCATCATAGATGGGCTGGAACGTCGTGAACAGACAGTACAGTAGCACCTCAGGTAACAAATTTTCCATCAGAGCGACCCTCCTGATTGGGATTGGCGTCATGCTTCCAGTCTTACAGCCACATGGACGATCCCGGTCCGTAAGCAGAGTCTCGGTGGTCACTGGTCACATCAGGTTTTTGTCTTGGTGTACAGGACTTGTTTGGTGGGTTCCATGCGGTGGGTGGTGGGAGGCGCAGCTGTAGGGCTGGGAACGCGAACGAGGCCAGCGCCTGTTGAAACACTTCTGTACGAGGTACGGACAATACTGGCTTGGCAACGGTTAAGAGGCAGCCGTCGGGGGCCAAAAAGAACGGAGTATGACTGCGCGGAATATTCAGCGCTTAATTTATTTGGTGCGGAGCATCTGCTCGATGTGCTCGCGGCTATTCTTGTGTGTGGTTTCAAGATACAACAATCGCTGGCTCAGCTTGTCCACCTCTCCCTCCAGTGTCTGCGTCTGGCCCTCAAGCTTTTGGCGGAGTGAATCCACAGGGAGCGAGACGAACCTATAGAGAGACGACAAAAAAAGTCAGGTGTTAGAAACAGGAGGAACCAGAGCTGCGGGGTCCTCAAAGGGCGAGGGAGGGAGGGTTCAGCATCGTGAGGGGAGAGGTACATACATTTTTCCAACACCTTCGTAAACTACAGCGTCTTGAGGGAGGCCAGCCATTTCGCTAAGAGTCAGCTTGACGAGGCGCTGCTCTCGTTGCTTCGATGTCATTTGCGTGCGAGCCAGGCCGATCTGCTGCTGAGCAACCAGTGCCTGGCTTTCAATCTCCCGCACCAGCTGGATGTTCACATGAGGATCAGTATGGGAGGCTTAGGGGATGCGAGATAGGAGAGCATGTTAAGACGAATTTTTCAGAGAAGAAACCAAGCATACCTTCTGCAGGGCTTCGTTCGGGATAGACATTTTGTTTAGAGTGCGGCTGCTTGAGAAGGTAGGTTGATAGTTAGAGCTTGGAATGATAAAATAGGGCTATCTCTTTAAGTGGCATAAGGCAATAATAAGTCACTCGCCCCACTTATCTTAGCTAATAATACTAGTACCTATAGGGTATAAATAGTTCCCTATTAAACCTCTTTTTTAATTAATATATAT
>JABFFJ010000016.1:0-45652 GCA_013623715.1 Fusarium verrucosum
TAAATAATATTAATAAATATATATACTAAATTTAAAATTATTTTAATAACTAATTATTAAGAAAGAGTAATTATTATAAATAATCTTAGAGCGGGGAAGGATAGCTAGTTATTAAGTTCTAGTATATATACTAAATTATATATAGTTAGAACTTGCATGCTAAGCCGTTAGTGGTATCCACAGGGGCTAGCGAATTTATTAAGAATTTACGGTAAATCAATTGTTCTCCAATTATCAAGATGCTCACTCCGATGTTTAACTCTCCCAGGCGTGTACATACCTTCTATCGTCAAGTCGCTTTCGGACATATTCGCCCACGATTGAGGCACTACAAACCCTTCCTAAAATCAGTTATCAACGAAAATTGAGAGCGGCTTTAATTATTGTCTTGATTGGAGTCGACCTTTTGGCGAGGGTATGCGTTATGTGTCGGAGTCTGGCTCCAGTGAATGGAGACAAATGCTGATCAAGAGACGGTTGCTGATAGCTAAAGGGCCCCCACATGAAATGAGGAGCTTAGGCCTATTTATTCATTGAAATGATACAGTTTTCTCCACGATTACAAACGTTTCCCTTGGCGTCTTGGTGATCTTCATATACGCTGCACTATGCGCGTACACATCATCAACGCAGCCAAAGGTTACAGCGACACGCGTCCTACACCAACGGAATCGGTATTATTACGATAAGCCCAATCATGCATTAATCCGTGTTTGGCGGAATTCCTCACCTCACGTCAGACGCAAAACTCCCGAAGCACCCGAGCCCGAGGGTGACAGAAACAAAGGAGCATATTTAGCCTGAAAGCTCACGTCATCTTTTCTGACGCCTCATGCGGGGTAAAACAGCTGATGACGCCAACATTCTTCGCGGACTAGCTTCCTACTGGTTCTCAGTGATGCGTCATCACGTTAACATCTGATGAGTTTGATATAAAGTCCAGCCATCATTGACCGCTGCGTATCAGGACTTGTAGTGGCTGGATTCTGATTCTTCTTTTTCTAGTTATCAGTATCGTTTTCATCATGAGGTCTGTTTTGGTTTTCACTTTGGCTACCGCCACTTCGGCCTTTGTCATCCCCCAGGCCCTTGACACCTTTACCAACTTCAAGGATGACATCAAACAAACCTTTGAGGATATTCCCACTCGACTGCGTCATTCCGTCAATGAGGCGACCGAGCAACTCTCCACTGAGATCTCAGCCGCTCTCCACCATAGGCTCCAAGAAGAAGAGGCATTCCTCCCTACCGAGGGCGTAGATAACAAGGATGAGTCTGCAGATATCTTTGGTAGAACAGGCGGCGACTTCACCGACCAGACAATGTATGAGCTCATCGCCAAGAGCAACTACACCAAGAAGTTCTTCAAGCTTGTTCAGAAGCATGAGAAGTTCGCCAAGCTACTCAACAGCACTGATTCGAAAACGAACTACACTCTTTTTGTCCCAACTGATGAGGCGTTTGATCACATCCCGGATCATCACAAAGACAAGAAGCCCAGTGATGAATTTATCGAGTGTGTTCTCAACTACCATCTCGGAATCGGCGAATATCCCGCCTCCAAGATTCTCTTCACTCATACCGTCCCAACTACTCTCAAGGAGCCCATGCTTGGCAATAAGCCCCAGCGTCTTCGTACCAGCGTTGGATTCTCTGGAGTGAGGGTTAACCTGTACAGCAAGGTTATTGCAGTTAACTTCGTAAGTTCTTTTTTGTTAGACTATTAACATGAAACTCACCGTTATTAGAAAACCAAGAACGGCATCATCCACGCTGTGAACAGAATCCTTGTTCCTCCCACCTTCATCGGCAAGGAAATCAGCTTGTTCCCCGGTCAATTCTCAACTCTCCTGCTCGCTTTCGACAAGACCAACTTTGTCAGATACATCCATGACGTCCCCATGGTCGGCAGCACTGTCTTTGCTCCCCCCAACGACGCCTGGACTCGTCTTGGCCCCCGTGCAAACGCTTTCCTCTTCAACACCAAGACTGGAAAGAAGTATCTCAAAGCACTTCTCAAGTACCAAATCGTTCCCAACGTGACTCTCTACAGTGACGAGATTTACTACGGCGATGACAAGATGTCCAAGAAGCTTACAGGCCACGGTGACAACTTCCATGTCGAACTCCCTACGCTCCTTGAGAAGGGTATTGGTGTTGATATCCATACTTTCAAGGCCTGGACCAGTATTGTTCTGAATGGTCATGTTGGTGTTGGTTTTAACGATGGTATTGGAAAGAATGGTGTTATTCAGGTTCCTAAGCTTGTTCCTATCCCACCGCACAGGAAGGGGGAGCATCCTTCTGAGTTGGATGGTGAGATCAGCGTGGAGGAGCTCAAGGAGAGACTGGCAGATTATCTCGAGGAGGAGGAGATGGAGGATGATTACCAGGATGGTGAGCTGTAAAGGCTTGGCTATGGCAACGTTCTTCTAGAAGGAAATCCTTGAAAGCGGTAAAACAAAACGAAATTGTAGGATAGAGAAAGATGGAAAGGCAGGGACACGTTAGACAACAGCAGATTATACAGCATGCTGCTTTGCATGTCGCTCTTTACCTTAGTCACTCATTAAACCTAGGGTGCGATTGTATATGCTTTCAGATATGAATTACTATAGCGTTGCAACATTGTATTCCTGAAAGTAGTTTTAAGTTGTTGAAGCCAGTCCTGGGATTCCTCTTCATTTGTTAAATACATGTCACTCATGAGGTCAGCAAAGTTTGACAGGACAATATATTACAATCGATCTATCTAATCAATTCTGTCCAATCGCAAATAGTCTATCTCTAGACATCCCGCACCCAGGTCTATAAGCTCAGAGCGCAGCCAGTTGTCCTCAAGCTCCAAAGATCGATCAATCTTCAGGCGAACAACAATATCAGGTCTACAAACTCGAGCTCAGACAACCATTCCCAAACTCCAAAGATCAAAGCACAAAGGAAAGAGGGGGGGTAGGCGCATCATGTCGTGCACTCACCTAGTTCTTGGCGGCCTTGATGAGGTACTGGCGCATGCCAGATCCCTCAGCCTTTCCAAGAGTCTCAATCTGGAGACCAACCTCGTTGGTGAGCTCGTGGATCTCATCTTCATTGCGCTTCCAAGACTTGAACATCTTGTAGACAGTACCAGCGAAGATGGGGATATCCCACTTGTTGCAGTGCATGTCATCGATAGCGGTGACATCAAAGTAGTGCATGGCACTGTTCAGCTTACTCTCAACACGCCAGGCAGTCTTGGGGTCAGCACCCTCAATACCAGCGTGGTCCTGAAGACCCTGAAGATAGTTGGTAAAGAAAGCGTCGTACTCGGCAGTGTTGTAGGCAGCGTGAGTCTGGCTGCACTCGGCGCCGTTGGGACCATCCTGTCCAACAATGAGACGGTCAACAGCAGTCAAGTGGCCCTTGAACTCAAAGCAACGGTCCATAGCCATTTCATCAGGGGCGTTATAGAAGATGCTTCCGAGAGACAGGAAGAGGCGGGCAGTAGGACGGCTCAGGTTGAAGTAAACGTCACCCTGCTCGAAGGTGCCCCAGAGACCGATACACTTGACGCTGGGGAAGCTGGCCTTGGCCTTAGCAAGGTGCTCAACAAGTGAAGCGCGTGAGAGGTCGAGGGCGACGTAGACACATTCCTTACCCTGGGCGAGAAACTCGCGGACATAGGGCTCGAACTTCTTGCTGTTGGCGGCGCCAAGGTCGATGATGTGAGTTCCGGACTTGAGCTGCTGAACAACCTTGTTAGCAGTGGCCTCAATGATGGACATCTCGTCGGTAGTCTGATAAGACTTCTTAGCAACTTCGTTCCACTTGTCCATGCCGGTAGTGTAGGCAAGCTCCTTGGGGAAATCACCGTTGAAGGTGAAGGCCTTGGGGAGTTGGTCTTCAACAAAAGTCAGGTTGATCAGGCTGCCACCGATGTCGATGATCTCACAGTCGGTGGGGTAGGCGGTAGAAATAAGAATAGCCATCTTTGCGATTAGAGGGATGTTGTTGGGTTCTGGCGTGGATGTAATTGTGTAGTCTGTTGTTGTTGAGGATAAGTAGTAGTTGACTGAATGTCGAGTGGTTGTGAGAGTGATGATAGATAAGGAGAGAGTTAGTAGCTATGGATGAAGGCTCTATTTATCTAAATCTTGTTGTTCAGTCGTGTTACCAGTGGGAGCCATGTTCTAACAGTAGAAGCCCCTGTTCTGGTAGTTGAAGCCATCATTCTGGCGATCAAAGTCGTTTTTCTGTTACACTGCATATTTGACTTGTTACCGAGCTTGGAATAACAGCCACTGTGAGATAAGAGAAGAAGAACATAGATTTAGGAGGGTAACACCAGGTGTAAAGGGTAACAACGGACATGGTGGTGTGTTCTTTGCAGACCAAACAGAAATCTGCTGTTAGTATATGTTTCCGTCAGAACACTGGCCAATTGGTTAAGTTTCATAAATGCAGTCCAAACTTATCTGTCTGATAGCCAACTCATCTGGTGTTTGTAGCGGCATAGATGTTCATTTGCAGCTGAACTTCTGAAAGCTTGGTGTTCCCTCTACATTAGTTGATGGCACCAATGACAGAATAGTCTCCATCTCCGTTACTCAAGTCCAAAGTTTGGCGTCGGCTTAAATAATAACTATGGTTTATTATATGCACTCGTCAAGCATGAAAACATAGTATAGCGAGTTTGGCATAACCTAT
The DNA here is from genome assembly GCA_013623715.1 of Fusarium verrucosum. Lineage (NCBI taxonomy): Eukaryota > Fungi > Ascomycota > Sordariomycetes > Hypocreales > Nectriaceae > Fusarium > Fusarium verrucosum. Next base: position 4,687 of record JABFFJ010000016.1, read on the forward strand.
ACCTTGATGGGATACAGACACTGAATCAAAGCAAGAGCGGAATTAAAGATGATATTCAGAAAGTAAGCAAAAGAGGAGATGATATAGCCGAATTATTGACTGCTCTGACCGTTAGAATCCCCCTTCAAGTTCTTTATAAGGGTGAAGGCAGGACAACCTCGTGTCAGACCGTACACGATTCACTTACTTCATACAAGGCAACTACTTTTTCTTACACGATCATCTTAGTACTTGTTCAGTGTATTGTCTCAATCTTCAAAGTCACTGAACAATCGAGTATTAGTAATATGGTTGCTGCGCTGTCAAGAGACCTAAGATAAAATGTGCGATGTTCGTGCTTGATGGCGGCGAAGTAAAGTAAAGCTGGCTACCCTAGACACGGAAATTCCATCGACTGGGAAAATGAACATGAGGAATATCAAAACATAAAAGAACTCGTATTTTATTCAACGAATGATGGATAGAAAATATCAGGGCCTAAGAACATGAATAAAAAGTTAGAAACCCTAGCCGCCAGGTGTCCACCCACTCGTAGTCCAGCTCTCAGGACTAATATCAGGCCAATACAAACCCTGGGCCCCATCCTGATACATTGACGCATCGATAAACTGCAAATCCAGCACCGGCTGTGATAGCAACTCTTGCAGCGAAGGCTCCGACAACGCCATACCCGCCGTAGGATTCACTCCAGCATACACATCAATCCCCTCCAGCAGATTCGCAAACTGTCCCCTTCTAGCCTCAACAGCTCTCATGCATACTTTCATCGCATCAACATGTCTACAAAACTCCTCCGCTGCGAAATTTCCGTTCTCTTTCAACTGTGCGAGGAATTGCGCTGCGGACTCGAATTGTTCTTTGTCGCTGCGACATTCCTTCCCGTCGATCAGACTGGATATTGCAAGGACAGTTGCGGCGGCGAAGAGGTATTGTGTGTAGAAGTAATCGAATGTTGCAAAGGAACCGTCGATCCAGCAGTCGATTAGGAGGCGACAGGAGTGGCGTGCGCAGCGGACGCAGGCTTCGGAGAGAGTCATGGCTGAGACGGGGATTTGGGGTTCGGTGCGAGGTTGCGTGTCCCATGCTGCGACGTGGGTTCGGAGGACATGGAGAAGAATGGGACGTGTAGCCGTGATGGCGACCTGATTGAAGTACAAGTGTAGCGATAGAGGCTTTGGACTTGGTTCAGGAGCATCGGTAGGTTCAATGTGAAGATGGGGCGGTAACTCCTCCACAAAAGCACGGAGATCCCTTAACGCCTCCTGCACTCTCTGTGACAAAGTCTTTTGCTGTGGTTTTCTCGTATAAATCGAGTTGATAACCTTGCCGGCCAATCTTGCAAGTCGTATTCCCGCAATGAAGTACGACGAGTCCGCAAAATCATCCGACGGGGTTTCCAACACGGGATCCGTTGGAAAGTCAACTTCAATATCATCATCCTGAATTGCGACAGGATGACCAAGGCGGGATGCCCACATACGGTCGAAGCTGTATGCAGTCCACCATACTCGATTTCTATGTTCTCTCGCGCCGGCGTCTCGGAGTTGTGATTCTGGGACGTTGAGATGGAGACCCATTACTACAGAGAGACGGACCGAGGAGCCAGCCAGGGCGTAGGCTGTGTAGCGGCGATTGAGAGCGAGGGAGTAGAAAGACTAAATGGTTAGATTGGTTATATGGGGGAGAGGTTGACTTGCAAGAAGAAGACGAATTTCGATGGCATCGATGCGCGGCCGCTCACTGATTATACGAAGAATACGAGTAGCTCGAGCAAAGTATGTCATGCCGGGAAAGTTTCTATCCTTAGCGGCGGTGCGCGTAGAGTACATCTCTCCAATAGCAAAGAGAACCCATAGTTTACTCTTTAGAAGTGAATCCGTTGAATGAGGGTTGGCAATTGTCTGTTCAAGACCTTCCAAGATCTGACTCTTGCGAACAATGTAGTAGCTTCGACTGACATACTTCAGCGCGACATTAACGAGGAGCCGTGCTCTAGAAGGAATCGGCCAAGGACAGTCCTCATCCGAAAGGGCTAGTAGTCTCTCATCTGAGGCGTAGTTCACCCTCGGGATGTGACTATGTCCAGGTTCGGAGATGGCTTGGCGAAATCGAGTGGCAAAAGCAGCATCTGCCGCTTCGCCAATCAAGACAGGGGTGTGAAGAACGTTCATATCAAAGAACCAGGGTCGTTCTTCAAGCAGTGTACCCTGTAGTGAGGATGATGTCTCAGTTTGACCGGTTGGTGTAATTGGAACATCGGGAATGTTGGTCTCAGGCCGAGATTTAGTTTCATCTTGATTTCGAAGACGTTGGTTCTCGGCAAGGAGATCATCGATGTACCTGTTTCAATTAATATGAGAAAAATATGAGAATAATGGTGATTCACGTACTGTTGGCTCACTTTGACAAGTCTGTTCTTCCGAGGATATGAACACTCGGCGCCTTTGCTAGCCTGACGACAGTTCTCGCAGGGTTGTCCACCCGAGCATTTAACTTTTCTCGCATGACATCTCCGACATCTAAATCAATTAGTTAAAAACTCATAAGTTCCAATAGTAAAAACATCTTCTTACGCCGTGGATTTTGTTTTTCGTTGTCGTTTTCCCGAACTCGCCGGGGTGATGGTCGAATCATCCTTATCGGAATCCACAACCGAGTCATCGATCTCCGGCATTTTCATAGTGTGATTATCAAAAGACATACAAAATAGTATTTGTTGATAAAGAACCCTGTTTTGGCCCGATTGGATAGCGGATCAACGGGCTGCGTGTCGTGTGACCGTCATGAAAGAATATGGAAAACGGTTGAATGATGCCGATAAATCGGCGAGAAATTTGACTTTTCCCGTGCTGAGTCAGCGTCGTGGCGGTGGGAGATGGGCAGATTCGGTAATAACCTCGGAAGATGTTTCCGTTTTTTTCGGTCGTTTTGGACAATGAAACCGAATGATCCTTGGAGTAAGATTCACCGCTGTCGCTAAATAGAGGGAGAGAATTATGTTTTTAAATACGACATGGTAAGAGGGAACTCTGCTCAATAAATAGAGTATTGGTCAATGTTTGTTTTCGCATTAATATACATGGGTTGAGTCTGCTCGTGATTAGTTCCTCATCATATAATTCATCCACTCAAAACTTCATCATGAACAGTCCAAACCCAAAAGAACTGCCCACTCCTGAAATTGAACCATTATCTCCAGTTGGTGCAATCGACGACGACGTTGCAGATATACCCGTATGGAGAAAATGGGTAATTCTATTCGTCGTCTGCTGGATGCCACTTCCCATGACATTCTGGAGTACAGCAATAATGCCCGGTTCCATTGAACTTGCCGCAGACTTCAACGTACCCATTACTACAATCAACTCGATAAACGCTGCTGTTTTCGTGGCACAGGCTTTGTCAGGGTTGATTTGGCTACCGATTAGTACCATTATTGGACGACGGTCTGCATACCTTGCTGCTAATTCTGTTCTTTGTTTATGTGCTGTTGGATGTGCCACTGTACCGAATTTACCTGGTTTTGCGACGTTGTGGATTTTGGGTGGAAATACTGGGCCGTTCTTCCTTGTCGCTGGACAAACTATCCTGGCCGATATCTTTGATCCTGTGAGTGAACCCATACTCAACTAACTGACTTGCAACTAATTATTAGACTTCCCGTGGGACAGCCGTTGGCTTTTTTCTCGGTAGTTGTGTTTCATTCAACTCAATTGGTGAGCATCCCCAAACTGTATACCTTGTTTGTTGTTACTAAACAACGCAGCGCCTCTTCTCGGTAGTGTCATTTCAACGTTTACAAGCTGGAGGGTCATTTATGCCGTCGAGGCTGGAATGTGTCTTTTCGGATTGACTCTTTCTTTCTTGTTCATCCCGCGAGCGAGCGAGGTTGAGAATCCCAAATTGGCAGAAGCGAAGCGTCCCCAAACCAGCAAGGAGATTGTTCAGACGTTTAACCCGATGCACGTGTTTTGTCAATTTGCGTATCCGAAGGTTCTTCTCGGTGTAAGTAATAACAATCCTCTATTTGTGACGTTCTGCTTACAATATTAGAACCTCGCTTGCGGTCTTTTGGGTTTCAACCAATACGGTCTTCTCAGTTCTGTCCGTCGGGTCATCAATCCTCGCTTCAACCTCACATCACCTCTATCCAGCGGTTTATTCTATCTTGCACCAGGTGCAGGATTTCTCACGGGTAGCACCGTTGGAGGTAGGATCTCCGACGTTATCGTCAAGAGATACATGCGAAAGCGACAGGGACAACGACTTCCAGAAGATCGATTGAACAGCAGTTTACCCAGTGTTCTCATCATTCTGCCGCTTGGAACACTCCTCTATGGATGGAGTGTTCAGCATAAACTTGGTGGCATGGCGTTGCCTATTATTAGTGCGTTCATTGAAGGTTTTGGCCTCATGGCTTCGTTCAGCGGGCTGAACACTTATGCTGCTGGTAAGTTCAAATATTGACAAACAGGACTCGACTAATATTTCATAGAGGTCCGACCCGCGCATAGAACTGCGGTTATCACAGGAAAATACGTCGTTCAGTACGGCTTTGCTGCGATAAGTGTTGGTGGTGTAGTTCCAATGATTAATAAGTTGGGCGTCGGTTGGGGTTTCACCGTTAGTAAGTATCCCTCTCCACGTTGACTCGATCTGTTGCTGATTGGATATAGTTACATTTGCTTCCATGATTTCCGGTATTTTGATCCTATTGATTGCAAGATTTAGCAAGAACTGGAAGCAGTAAGGCGTCGGGTTAGACTATAGAGACGTGAGTCAAATAAAATGACTTATAGACATGGCGGCATAATGATGGAATGATGGCCTACTCGGAAAATAGAACGGAGGCATAACATGGGAAATTTAGAGCGAAAAGAATGCGATACGATCTTGGAATGAATTACCATAGAAGGAATAGACAAACGATATGCTTTTGCGATGCAATGTCAGATAAAGCCAAACTAGCTGGTGCATGGAAACTTCCGCGCAAACTCAATGGCTCAGCCCAGCCAACGAGACAGCTCAGATCCGGGGTAATCGGCATGTCTTATTAACAGGCTCAGTTTGCGAATGCGAGGCGTGGAGATCTTTACTAGCAGCAGTGGAATGAGCCATGGAGGAATGTAGTCCGGATCTCGTGGCTGATGGCAAATTGAGGACCAGGTTTTGATGCTGGAAATGTTTATGGCTAGATGAGATTATTGTGGCGTTGGAGGCAAGGGAGAGTCGGTTCATCGGCATTGATCTCACATGGGAATTTCCATGGCTTGGTGCAATATTAAGCCCATCATGGCCGCTGGAATTGTGTTGTTCATGATCACTAAAATTCCTGGGTCGTCTTTTCTCTAGTATTGCACTTTGAGAGCGTTCATTATGCATTTTTGCGCTTCGCAGCATTTGCTGCTCGTCACTTCGTTCTTGAGCTTCACGCTCGCTCAATCTGATCCATACGCACCAGTCTACACTTCATGTCCCTCTAACCTGAAGGTCCGCAAGGCAAATGTACAGCAATCATCCCAACACAAGTCTCCCTTCAAACCACTAACAATTTCAGGGCCTGTCTAAAGAAGAATCCTCATGGAGAGAGCAACGCGCCAAGCAAATGATTCCTAACTTGGAAGCTTACCTTAAGCTTGCCAATATCTCCGACTTCAACGTGTCAAACTACATCAAGAAGATCAAAGCAAACAATGCCCCTATCGTTGGATTGTCTGTCTCGGGTGGTGGCACGCAATCTGGCCTTGGAGGCCTGGGTGTCTGGCAGGCTTACGATGCGCGCTCCGACGCTGCGAAAGCTGCTCGTACCGGTGGTTTGACGCAGATTCTGTCGTACATTACTGGTCTGTCTGGTGGAGGTACTGTGACCGTTTCACTGCTGTAGGTAACCATTCTGTCTTGTTTTATTGGTCGCTGACATGTTCAAGCGCCGCGAATAACTTCACCACCGCGGATGAGGTCAAGAAGTCCGCCAACTTCACACTCGACTACTCATCCGGTCCAGACGGTAACCAGACAGCTTTCTTGATGGATATCTTTGAGAACGTAGGCGCCAAAGACGAAGCTGGTCTGCCCGTCTCCGTCGCCGACACGTTCGGTCAATTCTGGGGAACTTGGCTCCCTAAAGACAAAGTGTACAGCAACTACTCCGACATCGCCGACAATAATACCGCCTTCAGCCTTGGTGATGCGCCCATGCCCATTCTATGTTTCGCGGAGGTCGTACCCGGCAAGTCCCCCGAGATCGGAAAGCTCATGTATCCTGGCTTCAACGAATCCGAGCGCTTCAACTTCACTGCCTATGAAGTAACACCATTTGAGTTCGGCAGTTGGGTTGGTGGACGTGTACAGGCGTTCATTGAGACAAAGTGGCTCGGTACTGCTATGTCTAATGGCAGACCGCAGAACAAGAGCGAGTGTGTTCAGGGCTTTGACAAGTTGACGCTCATGCAGGGAACGACGGCTAATGCTTTTACGGCGTGGTTCATCGACACGTTTTACGGCATTCCCGTGTTTGCTAAGAGATGGTTGGAGAAGAGACAGAAGGTCAACCCGAATATCAACGATATTCCTATCCCTGAGGATCAGTATGATAATCCCCTCGTTCAACTTGTCAATGAGACTGCCATGTATTTTGACTTGACATTCAACGAGTCCATGTGGGCGACGTATCCGAATCCATTTGAGGGTTACAATGATGAGATGAAGGGTGTTTCGGAGCTTCTTCTTGTAAGTTGGATCACGACATGATAGGTTCTTGCTAACTTGTTCAGGTGGATGGCAGTCTCACACTTGAGAGTAACCCTCTACGTCCACTCATCATCCCTGATCGCGCACTCGACTTGATCATTGTATACGAAGCATCATCAGATGCCGCCAACTACTGGGTCAACGGAACAAACCTAATCAGTACGTCGCCTCGCCCATGCCTCTTCAGACTTTCACTAACGTCGCAGACACTGCCCTCACCGCATCCCAAGGAAAGATTCCCTTCCCCAAGATCCCTGACGTCAACACCTTCGTCGCCCAAAATCTGTCGTTCCAGCCAACATTCTTCGGCTGCAACGCCAGCAAAGAGACGCCTCTTCTGCTCTACCTCCCCAACGCCCCTTGGACAGGATACACCAATTACTCCTACACAACAACCCAATTCACCGATAACCAAGTTGACATTGCTTTCGAGAACGCCTTCCAGATCGCCACGTACGGTAATGGTACCGTTGATGAAAACTGGCCTGCTTGTCTTGCGTGCGCGGCTATCCGCGGGTCTTTGAGACGGTTGGATATTGATCTGCCCAAGCAGTGTGAGCAGTGCTTCGAGAGGCACTGTTGGAATGGAACGACGAGTAGTAAGAAGGCTTCGGCGGCGGACTTTGACTTGAAGCCGAGACTTGACCCGGAGTTGAGCTTTGCTAAGTGGAATGAGTCAGATTGGTCGAAGGGACAGAATGGTAGCAGTGGTAGTGGTAGTGGTAATGGTGGGGATGACGATGACTCGGCGGGAGTCAAGGTTGGTGGTAATTTGCTTGGACTTGTTTTGTCGATGGCTGCGATTGCGTTTGTACTTTAATTGGTATGATCTGGTTTGATCAGTGGAAGTGTTGGTAGTATTTGGATAGTGGCTTAGTGACCGTTGAAGTAATGTCTAAACCTCGTTGCAATTCGCCCGCGAACCTCCTCCACCACGAAAGTCGGATTTAGTCATGGTAAATTCGCTACTATCTAGAGGTCTTTGGGAAATTAGAACCTAACGGAAATTACATATATCCTGTACATCAAATTGGGGGGAGACTCAAAGGTCATAGGATCTGTTCGGATAGTTCGAGCACTGCTGGGAGCGAGTTCGGCTCATGCTTGGCGTTCAAGGGCGAACACAACAGCTCCTTCTAAGTGTGAACAAATGGATAAGTGGATAAATGTGTTTGCATGGCGAGGCGTAGTCCGTGAACATGTGATATAGACAATCGTCAAACATATTGCAGTTAATCAAGATGGCCCTGGCTGGATGGAGCATCTTTGGGACAAACAGCGGCTTTTGAACTGTCTGGCACTGCCATCAGCTAGCATCCATATCTCCTACCCGTTTGTTCACACCGTCACTCATCTCTCACTTGCAAACGAATGCCATCTTCATCTACCTTTCCCTTCGAGCAAGATTTCTTCCTCCTTGATCATCACCTCATCCTTCTTCATCAACACATCAACACCTTCGTGGGTAACGAACCTCATATATACATGTAAACAAATACTCTTCTGCCTGCATCTCGCCCGATTCCTAGGTAGGGCCCTCGTCTCTCTCAAGGCACGAATCAACCCAACCTGACCATTTGGCTGCAGCAGACTTTTACCGCCACCAGCACCCACCAAGTAGACTATATCTAATACGATGGAAGGACAGAATCCAGGTGTCCCTTCGGGGACAAACAAGTCCTTCGACCCATTTTGGTCGGCTGATGAACAGTTTATCCTGCCTTTGGATGGCCTGACAGAGAACGAGTCGATCGATCGTCAGCTCATGGACCATGTTCACGGCCTGAGTGATGGCACCCATCCCTACGGGAGTGCGACATTCGACGAGCTGGCCATCGAACCCTCCAACGAGCCTGTGGTCAATGAACCTGAGGAAACTCACCTCGCAGCACCTATCGATATGCCAGGAGATGCCCCCCCATCTTCAGAAGGTCAAGCTCAAAGAGACACTCGACATAAAAAGGAAGAAGGTCAGGAAACCTTGCACAATGGTCTTCGTGAAATACCAGACATACGTGGTACTCACGTCCCCCGAAGACAAGGTCAACGACAACACCGGTCGCGACATCAAATCCCGCGCCAGAGACCTGTACATCAACGCCAGCGATTTTTTCTGAGGTTCCGGCATCGCGAACATCCTGATCGACGGCGAATGATCCAGCTCGGATACCAACCAGCACAGAGCCACCATCACCACAACCACAACCATCACCACAATCATCCAGTTCAGAGTACAGACCCAGCATAATAAAGACTTTACAGCCCACCACTATTCACGATGGATAATCCCATGCAAGGCATCTAGCTTGTATTTATATCCACAACCACAACCAACAGCGGCAGCACCGGCAACGGCAACGGCAACGGCAACGGCAACAACACAACAAGAACAACAACAGAAGCAGCAGCAGTAACAACAACAACAAAAATAGATACAGCAGAAACGGGTTCTCGGCTCAACAAGCCTATAATGAATTTCTCTCGATTACCCTAGAGCGCAGTTCTGCTCCTTTGGCAGACGTGGGCGAAAAGCCCAACTATTTCCGAGAACTTGCCAACGCTGGCAAAAAAGATATACCCAACACTCTTTCCCAGATTACCAACGGCATCAGCCATTTATACCATCTCTGAATTGTCCATCGCGATCTCAAACCACGCGAGCAGCGAGGGCCGGAAGCAAGGAGGATCAGGCTGGCGAGTCATTAGAACTCTAATCAGAGACAAGAGGACACCAGAGATTTATGAACGATGGGGCCAGGTCACAATAGTGAATGAGTAGACAGAACCTGTATGTGAAAAATGAGAAGAATTTCATTTCTATTTGCAATCGTGATAAAACGCTACAATGTCATGTCGCAACCTCTATAATCGGTTGGCAATCTCCTCCAGTAACTGCAACTCCTCCTGCATGAGAAACAGATTATTCGGCAGTACCAATGAACCACCAGGCTTCATAATAATATCCCTTGCATCATGTCTCTCGTGCCTTTCCGTGTCACTTTCATCAGTCCTCGTGTCGGCCTGCTCGCCCTTGCTCTCAATATCCATCGGCTTCTCCCTCTCGCCATCAGTCTTGATACCCCTCAGGTCCTCGGGTGTCCACCAGTACACGGGATACGCGCGCTGAATGTTGTTGACAATAAGGGCGACGCTGAACATGATGGTGCAGTTGAACAGCACAATGGGGATCAAGAACCAGCCTAGTTTGAGCAGACGGTTATCGACCACGGCGAGAACAGCGGTCGCGCCGGCGGGAGGATGGATCGTCTTTGTCAAGGCCATGATGGATGTGACGGTGGCGCAGGATATAGCAGCACCGAGCCATTGGATTGAGGCAAAGCTGCTGCTGAGAAGGAAGAGTTTCCCTATGCTGACGCCGACGATGGCGGCGATCATTTGGCCACCGAAGAAGTTACGGGGTTGGGCGAGAGGGGATTCGATGGCGTAAAACTCTAGAACAGCGCCAGCGCCCTAGGGATGTTAGCATCAATTGCACAGTGAACTTGAGACAATGGTAAACGTACAAAAGACCCAATAATTATGGGAGCGCCTCTCTCAACGAAGGAGGGAATGCGCGCCGAGGCCACTTCAATGAGAGAGACGGCAATAAAGATTCCAATAAAAGCCCAGCAAACAGGAACGATTGTTCCGATGCTTCTGGGCTTGTCGCGACGGTATCCAAAGATGTATGCGACGGGATAGGGAATATGGTGCCATGGCGGGGATGGAATGTATGGATTGACATAGCGATCAATGTCAAAGTTCCATGTTGTTGGTTTCAGGGACGGCATTTGGATCGAATGATGGGGATCGAGATCCGATCTGATGTGGACTGACAGTGGGCTGGAAAAATCCGGGGTAGAGATGGAATCAGGAGAGGTTTGCGTAAAAGAAGAAGAAGAGACGAAAAAATGAAGCAGGTGACGAAATATCGAATCAATTAGTCAAAAAACGGCACTATTTCTTCAGCCCAAAGTGTATTTTCTTCTTTTCAGTTCATCAGGATCGAACCTTGGGGTGAATAAGCCACTACAGTATCTAACTTCGGCGCAGTTCTGAGCAGCGCCGGGCAACCTCCTTATACCAAATGACGGCGCCCCAGCCGCGGAGATGCACTAAAATACCAAGCCATACTGTACACAACACAGAGAGTTTTGCTCGCTGAGGCGCTGGCCCTCGCGGTGAATTGGCAGCTTTTCATTGGCATCGTAATAGAGACGATTTCGTAACAGAAATTCATTACACCAGGGACTGCAGCGGCTAAATGTGGATCCCTTACCCCAAGATTCCTCTTTCGGAGCCCGGAGAAATGGGTCGCCGGTTTTTGTTCGGCATCTCTTCTCTTTTGTCATTCGTTGCCTGGTTATTCCGAAAATCATGACATGACTGTATTTGTTTTGTCTTATATTACTACGTAGTACTCCCGTTTCTTTCCTTTCTTTTCCTCGTTTTTCTCTCTGCAACCTCGGGCCGGATTTGTTTCTCGGTCTCGTAAACAGGACCCGAATCATACTCGACTACCCCAGTCGCCACCATAAGAGAACAACGTCCTCTTCGAAAGTGGTTCGATCGATGACTCCTTTTCCGACTCCTATCCCCGTCACGGACCGAAATGCGAACTCCTCTTGAGTGAACGCTTACCAACATCTACCGAAACCCACGCACATTCAGCTACTCCGAGGAGATGCTCGAGATGCCAACAACTACGGGAAATTCTTGTCCCTTAATTGCCCGACACCTATGTACCCGACCGTGAACGACGCGGTCAAGGGCCACGCGTGACGAAAGTGCACGGCTATGCTGAATCGATAATACTCGTTACTTTGAACCCAGATGCCGACGGTGAGGATTACCTCAATTACGATACGACCAATAGTACAGTACAGTACAGGATGAAGGGCGTGAGACGCGACCAGCCCTCCCTGTGTCCAGCAACCCCGACCTCAACAACTCTACCGTTCATCGCATACAGACGGGTATCACGCATGCCTTAACCCGATGGCATTCAGGGCAAGGCCGACATGGCAACCCTCTGTCGACGTCCCATTGCGACCGATCGATCATGCATGATTGAGAATATCACCGACGCCGAGGCATGCGACGACCTTTACGTAGTCTAAGCAGAGTATCGGCCGTGTAATTCACTAGAGGTCGTATGAAGATACCACGATGCCGTATGCTTAGGTAAGCTATGAGGCACGTTGACGTAGACGCACGATTCCACATCGAGATCCAGGGATTTTGGTGGGATTGTCATTTCGCTTGAGGGGGCATTTATGTTCGTGTTCTTATTCGCATCCAAGCATCTCCATTATCCACCCTCCAGAGCCTCAACAGAATGACAACTCATCAATTTAAAACCCGTCGTCATATCAGATCTCTTTGCTCCATAACATAACCGCTCTCTAGAACCTGCTCCCTTTGTACTTGGAGCAGCATGTTCATGTCGTGTCGGTGAATCAATGCGCGATTCCTCATCATTGACGATGGTCAGTCCTTGGAGTCGGAAATTCGCATCCGAGAATAACTTCTGCTCGTTATTAGGGAAGCCCTCAAGCTTGTTATCCGGGCTAGGGGGTAGAGGAAAAACCGGACTGAAAGTTTTAGTACTGTATTATCTCAATAAATTAGCTATACCTTGGGTTCTTTTTACTTAATTCTAGGCTACTAATTAGCTAAAATAAGAATAGAAATCTAACATTTATACTAAATATTAGGATTTATTAGGATGGGGGTCTTATCGATGAAGTCCAAAAGTGTTTTCTTTCTGCCTCGCCACATGATTGGCTACGTGCACGAGATGTTGATGTTATGTAGACGGTTCTTGAAAACAGTCTGGCCACTTTGAACTTGGTTGAGTGAGTATATCGAGATGGAAGCCCATAGATAAGTGCCAATTTATATATTTCGTCACTAACACTTCTTATTTGAGAAAGATGCATTATGCCGTAGATATGCATTGTAGCCTTCTCTATTGAGCCTTCTCATTGTGCAACGTGAGAAGGCAGCACGTACTCTTTGTCGAATCAGATCAAATGCGTTATTTGTAGCTGAGAATAATGGCTGGAAGCTTGGTCTTCCATTCCTCGCCTTGAATATCGTGCTTTGCTTGCCCGTGAGACGCAGTGCCATATATTCCGATTAAACCTCGCTTACCGTTGCCAGTCACTAAACACTAACTGTCGTCGCGCATTCTCTTTCTTACATCTCCTCTGACCACCTTCACCACCATGTCAAGAGCTTCCCGCAAAGGTCTCATCTGGGACGATTCTGGCTTGGATCTCCGGCCTTGCTGGGAGAGTGAGCCAGACATAAACCAAGTCACAGCAGTTTGTCGGCGGGCGCTGAAGCTCGACACCGATGACGATTGCACAGTGACATTCCTGGCCGAGGGAGCATTCAACAAAGTTTATCTTGTTCGTTACAGCCGGGGAAAGAAGCTAGTTATGAGAGTAGCACTTCCTGTTGACCCAAAACACAAGACTGCCGGCGAAGCGGCAACTCTCCGTTGGCTCAGAGAACACACATCAATGCCAATACCTGAAGTGATGGCCCTTGACGATACAAACCAGAACGAGATCGGATTTGAGTGGATCATGATGGAGTTCATGTCCGGAACACCAGCCTATTCTCGATGGCGCAAGATGACTATGGAGGACAAGACACAATTCGTGGAGAAAGTCGCAAGCCATCACGCCCACTTAATAAAAGAGTCCAAATTTCGAAAAATCGGCACCTTGAAAGCAACAGAATCTGACTTGGAACCGGGTCGGCTCGTCTCGACACTGTTCTGTTCAGGATCGCACTACGACTACGATATTCAACGAGGCCCTTTCCGTTCCAGCTACGACTGGCTCACGTCCGTTATTTCCATCATAATCCAAGATCAAGAAAAGGATATATGTGAAGCCGAAGACGAGGATGACCGAGAGGATGCAGAATACAATTTGACTGTTGCCAAGAAACTGTCTTCCTTGCTCCCCAAGATCTTTCCCATTATTCAACATCCCCCAGAGCCAACAGTCCTGTGGCACGGCGATCTCTCGCTTTCGAACATCATGGTCGACGAGAATAACTCGATAAGTGGTATACTTGATTGGGAATTTGCATCAGCCATGCCGTCCTGGCTAGCTACCGAAATGCCCAAATTCCTTCGAGGACGAACCCGGGAAGAGGAGCCACGGCGTGATCACTACGCGGACGAGACGCCAGAGGATGTGGCGGCGAGACAGGAAGACGATCTCGACGACGAAGGCAAGACGGACCTCTACTGGATACACCTCATGGAGTATGAGCAGACTCAGCTACGAAAGACTTACTCGAAACGCATGTCGCAACTCTATCGTCAGTGGGACGAGGTCGTTGCCGATAGCGCGTTGAAACTTGACTTCCTGGAGGCGGTTCTGTGGTGTGCGGATGGGACCTATTTGAAGGGGATTGAGAGATGGGTTGACTCAATTGAGAAGGGGGAGTTCCAGCGGCTGGAAGATGCGCTGCGGCCAAAGCCAAGACATGCATAGGTGAGGATATCGCCTGGCGGACCATGTAATATGCAGGTCTTCCTGGATCATGCCTAACCGCGGAACTGAAATCCAATCTTGGGCTGCACAACTCAAGATTGAGAAGAGAGCAGTAGAAATGTTGCTAGTAGCCCATTGTGTTCGGACTTGTCTTTGATTACTATATAACTCGATAACAACCTGTCGACATAATTGTATTACCTCCCAGGTACGAAGCCAAATACCATCTGATCCCAAACCCAAAACCAAGACCAATCAGACTTGCAATTTACTCTTTGCTCTAGACAAGGTCTCAGCACATTTCCTCGCAATATCGGATTTCTTGCCCAGAATCCACAATAGCCTAATACAGTCCTCTCCCCTATCCAACCTGTCCTGCAAATCATCGCCACCATTGCTATCAAACTGCAGTAAATCATGTGCCTCGCGAAGCCAGTAATTCCCCGCCTTAGAAAACGCTCTTATCAAAATCACAGTCCACGGCTCAGTGAGAATCATGCACTGATTAATAGCGTGATGGAACTCCGAGAGCTGCGGGACAACAGCTATGCTGGTGTCTGCGGTTGTCACGCGTGCAAGGTCGGAGAGTTCTTTTGCGCTGCGCTCGCGGATGCGCATAACCCACCTGCAGTTTATGCGGGCTTGGCGAGAGGCGGTGATTCCGAGCTTGTATTGGTCGATATGCGAGATTATATCGGCTAGGAGAAGTACGCTGAGATGCCAGTGGGCGCAGATGCAGATGAACCAGCTTTGGATACGACCGGGGATGGAGTTGTAGTTTTGGAGCAGTTCTCTGAAGAATGTGCCGCTGGTGATGTTAGCTTATGTAGGACAATGGTGAGGGGGAGACTTACTGTGTCATGTTCCAGTATCGATATACCCTGGCTGATCGCTCAATGAACTCCTCCACCTTTTCTGCGCTGGCTCCTTGGCGAAGAAGACTTTGTAAGTAGGCTACATGGCGAAACATGAGAACTTTGACTGGTGCTGATCGAGTAACAGCTTCAGCTGCCTCCTCATAAGAACACGGCCAATGAACAACCTGCCTCGGCTTCTCAAGACTGTCTTGGATAAAAACAGGAACGTCCCAGTCGGTGTCGCCGCGCGCATCATCAGGTTGACTATTGGCATCTACAACGACAAGGGGTCTCTCAGCCATGGACGAACTGACCGTATCAAACATGACGGTTAACCAGTACAAAAGACCAATCGTGCCGCGATCCTCGGTGCTCATCGCTGAGATCAAATTGGCTCGCTTCTTGCTTTGGCGTCTGGAGATCCCTTTTCGCTCAGCGTCGTATTGGAATTTCAGAGTGTGCATCTTTCGAGCTGCTCGTTCCATGAATACCGGTGGACCGTCGTTTTCGATAATACTGGCGAGTTCATCCGCAACTTCATCGGCGTCATAGTCCTCCTCAAAACAACCAGAGGGGCTCCCGTCACGGCTGGCAGTATCCTCAGCGAGAGGTTTCTGTGTCAGACCAAAGATCATCTCAGCGCATGCGACTCTGTAGGACTCAACATCTGCAACGTCATCCAGAGCTCTTCTCGCTTGATCCCAGATATTTCGCTGCAGATGACGATCAAATTCCTCTCTGAATTCGCCCATATGCTCATTTAGAGGGTTCTCGGAGACATCGGCAAGTGAAGGGTATTGTTCTCTATGGCGTCGTGATCCTTGGGCCCATTGTGTTGCAAAAGCCATGATGGAGAGATGGAGAGCCTTTGTAATAGCCGAATCTTCCTGTCTCGTGATATTGATTAGTTGAGTCGATTGAGCCACGCGATCGAGGTTTAACGTGCGACGAAGGACTCTGTTGGTCCATGAAGAGCCCCATTCTGCAAGGTTGCCAGGTTGGTTCAGGTTCTTTTGGCGTCCAAATGGGCATGTGACCTCATTTAGCCAACACGAGAGGTTGTGCTCCAGGACATCGTGGTAAATTTGTAAAAGGTTGGTCGAGATAAGTTGGTTATTCGACTTTTTCATCATGGCTTGGTCGACAGAAAAAGATGATAGTGAACTGCATTGAGAATCGCTCCAGGCGGCTGAGACGCGACGTCGTTTTGTCCTTGTATTCCAGTCGTTTTCGTTATTCGTGCCATTAGGGCTATATGGTGCGAACAGTGATTGCGAGGGTTCAGCTGGGCTGACAATGGGGAATTGGGATATTGAAGATCCGTCGAATTGAAGTTCTGCGGGTGCTTGAGTAGAGTCTTTGAAGAATTCCCACGGTTGACTCTGGCATTCTTCCGGTGCAGTATAATCCTTGAAGGCATTTCCGTAAAAATTGGCGTCGAGAGGTTGATTATTCTGAGAAACAAAGTCAAATGGCAGAGCATCGAGAGAATTATCGGGAAGTGGGGGAATCTCCAATTGTTGGAGGCCAGCATCAACCTCTGGAAAGACCGGAACCGGCGGAAGCGATTGAGAATATGACGCCGCATTTGACTCAGCTTCAAAACTACTATCATCAGGAATAATTGACGTCTTGCGCGATTGAGAAGAATTGTCGGTTGAGGTTGACGATTGTCGCCTTGTCGGGACTATGCATTCAATACCAGGTTCCCCGCGTGCAGCCGCAGCTAATGCGTACGAAATCTGGATCTGAGTCCATGCCCAATTCATTGTACATTTTTTGTGAGTTTTTGTACAATATGAACATGGCGATGATTGAGCCAGAGGAGCTGTAGATTTTGTTAATGAGGTTGTTGCTGGCGGTGACTCAACTCAAGTGCGGAGGCGACGTACGCTTCTCTCCTACAATCATCTTTCCATCGCGAAGAAGATCCATGTTCTTGGGGAGGTCGAGAGGCGGAGCATCGCATCCTCTCTTTGACTTTCTGCACTGGTCGCAGGCATATTGCTGTCTCTTCATGGTTGAAAATGGTGTTACGATACGGTGAAAAGATAGAGGGATGATCGTGGAAAAAGAAGCAAAAACAGGAGTAAAAGTGGGCGAAAGGAGTGGTTAAAGCTTGGACAAGCATCCCATAGCATTCCTTGCACAGTACATAAATAGCTGTCTCCCCACCCTCCGGATCCCCGGATTGCGCTTGATCAAAGCGTTCAGTTTCCCCGCGTTTCCTCGCTCGTTTTGTTTAGCCTCGTATGCAAGTCCTGGGTTGGGGGCGATGTCTTGGCTACCATCTGGTGTAGGCTTGGAAGGCTACGCTACGCTCCGTGCAGTACAATACAACAATGCGTCACTAGGTCAATGCAACACATACATAGCTTCACCGTGTCGATCATGATGATCATCTGGTTGTTACTGTATAGACGAGCTTGGCGATCGATAAGAGGCGTGTATCTGTCAATTGACTCGAGTATCTCGCAGTTTATGGCACTAACTCAACTACATACAATAACTAAACTACGCCAGAGACTTGTAAATCTCAGTCTCGAGTTCAAACCACATACCCAAAACCTTGGCATCAACAAATGGCAGAATCTGACTGCAAACCATTCCTCCGATGCCATGCTCAGGGTCAACCCACCACCAAAGATTAGCGAGACCAGCCCACATGGCAGTGCTCTTGGATCGCCCAGTGACACCACCGTTGGTAAGCATAAAGGTCAATCCCCAGCCCTGCAGAAGTCAGTATCACTAGTATCGGTTAGATGTAGATGGGGTCGTACCTGAGGTGGGTTGCCGCCGACGGGATAGATATCGGGAACAGGGTTGGTTAGATCTGGCTTAGCAGCTGGAATGCCTTGACGGCCAAAGTCAGGGAACTTCTCGATGCTGTTGGTGAACATGAGATCAACCGTCTCCTTGCGGAGGATCTGAGCCCCTGTCTTGGGGCAGGTTCCGCCGTTGAGAAGCATAGAGAGGACCTCTGTTTTTGTCAGTATCAACACAACGAGAAGTGAAGGTTTACGTACTGCCATACTCCTGCGGCTGGGCAAACATGCCAGCACCGCCGCTGTTAAACACAGAAGCAACTTCAGTCTCATTCTCGGGATCAATCACCAGGGGGAGACGCTGGAGATGATCTCGAGTGCGCAACTTGCCATCTGCCTCTCGCTGATGCATGTGACAGATCTTGGAACGCATCTCTTTGCTAGGAATCATGTTCATGTTCTTGATGCCCATAGGTTTGAAGACATGCTCCTGTAGATAGTTGTTGAGAGTGACACCGGTGGCGCGCATGAGTGCGATTCCAGCCCAGTCAATGTTGACCTGTGAACGTCAGCGGGATTATACAGAAGCATGGACAGAAAACTTACACCGTATTGCCAACCCTCGCCGGGCTGGAACACAAGAGGCATGCTGATAATGTCCTCAATTCTTCCAGAGAACTCATCAATGCCAGCTGGGTGAGCCCAGTTCCTGAGCTCTTCATTAAAGAAGGTATATCCAAACCCAGCCGTATGCGTGAGCAGCATGCGGAGGGTGATGAGATTCTTCTTCTCCTCAAGAGTGCCATCCTTCTTCAAAACCTTGAGAGTCTTGAATTCAGGAATGAGGTTCTCAAGATGCTCGCCATCGTCTAGCTTGAGTTTCCCCTGCTCGACGAGCTGCATGCAAGCAACGCCCGCAAGCATCTTGGTGCACGAGGCGATCCAGAAGATATTGTCCAATGTCATAGGCTCATTGGTTCCGAGACCGCGTGTACCGGCTGAGTGAGCAAACACTTCACCGTCTTTGTCGACAACTACAACGCTCGTACCGGGAACACCGGTAGTCTGATCAGCGCAAGCATTGTCGATTATGCTGCGAAGCTTGGACGTTGTCTGGGTATCAAGAGGCATGTTGGCTAAAGACTTTGGGTTGAGATGGTTCGATTTTGGACCGGCAGTGGAGTGGCTATCCAGCCTAGTGAAGCTCTTTATACTTAGCGACAGGCAAGGACAGTTGTACACGTTGAACTTGATGCTACTGCTACAGTACTACTGTACTACTGTAGGTCTACGGGTAGCTCGTTGGCTAGCTCCTGAAACCGAAACCCAACAACAACGAAGCTTATAAGTTGGGCGACAAAATACCCACCAATACGTCGCCCAACTTCGCATGCGCTAATTGATCTATTTTGTCCAGCATTAAACTCTGCGCTAAACCTCACAAAGTCTCCATCTCCATATATCTCCACACAAACGCTTGCGGCCTCGGTTCCGCAAATACGAGTGCACAGACGAGGCCACCTGGCCACGAGGAGGAGGGGTAAAGACGACAGGGATCCCCTGAGGCTGCGGCACCGCGTGCGAACCGGCAGTTGAATCTATCCGACAGGCCCGCTGGGGATATTTAGGGGTTCATAGTGCGGGGACGATTATGCGGTGTAGAGGCCTCGCTCGCCGTTTGGCGTTGTATCGTGTAGTGTTGGTGCGACGTGAGGTGACGGCGGCTGCGGGCACGCAAGGCGGAAGGGAACCCGATATTAGCTAGTTGCTAATGGTGTGTCATGTACCATGTTGGAGGATTTAGTTTCACAGGCTCACATCGTTTATGGAGATGGGAGGCGACTCGTAGCATCTACTGCAACAGCTTTGGAGCTTAAAAGCTAATGGTTCACCCAGAGTAAACAAAGAACCTCAATCACAGCATTCATTCAAGTCTCTTCTACCTTCTCATTCACCTCCTACATCCTCGAGTCAGTCAGTCACAATGGGCGAGCAAATTCCCATCCACAAGAAGTTCAACACCGAGCTCACCGATTACTCGGTCGAGCGCCCTAACAACCAGGGTCCCTATGCCGAGAACCTCGACGTGGACGCCCTGATTGTCGGTGCTGGTTTTGCTGGTATCTTTATGCTCAAGACACTCCGTGACCGCGGCTACAAGACTGTCATCTACGAGGCTGGCAACGACACTGGTGTAAGTCATCTTGACTAATGTATGTAATCTGACGTTCAATTGCTGACGTAACATAGGGCACTTGGCGATGGAACTGCTACCCCGGTGCTGCTGTCGACTCTGAGGTTCCTGAGTACGAGTTCAGCTGGCCTGAGGTTTACGAGGACTGGACCTGGACCACCAACTACCCCAACTATGCTGAGCTCCGAAAGTACTTTGACCATGTTGACAAGAAGATTGGTGTCAAGAAGGACTGCTCCTTCAACACTGTTGTCGTTGGCGCCAAGTTCGATACTGCTAGTGGACGCTGGAACGTCCGCACCGCAGATGGTCGTGTAGCCAAGGCTAAGCACCTCATCCTCGGCACTGGATTTGTAAGTATCACTCACAGCCGAGCCATTAGAATACCCACTAACATGATAGGCTGCCCGACGATACATCCCTGACTGGCCCGGCATGGACAAGTTCAAGGGTGTCATCCACCACTCCTCCTTCTGGCCCGACCACGAGGTCGACGTCAAGAACAAGCGCTGCGCCGTCATCGGCACCGGCGCCTCTGGTGTCCAGATCACCCAGGCCTGGGGTCCCAAGGCCGGCCACCTCAAGGTCTTCCAGCGAACACCCAACCTGGCCGTCCCCATGGTCCGCAAGTACCCCAGCGCCAAGGAGCAGAACGACGCAAAGAAGTTCTACCCCGAGCTGTACCGCCTGCGCGAGACCAGCTTCGCCGGTTTCCACTACGACTGGTATGAGAAGAACACCTTTGACGACACCCCCGAGGAGCGTGAGGCCTTCTACGAGAAGGTCTGGGGTGAGGGTGGTTTCAGATACTGGGTTGCCGTGTACAAGGACAACCTGTTCAGCCCCGAGGCTAACAAGGAGTCTTACAACTTCTGGGCCAAGAAGACACGTGCCAGAATCGGTGACCCCAAGAAGCGAGATCTTCTTGCTCCTGTCGACATGCCTCACTACTTCGGTATCAAGCGCCCCTGTCTCGAGCACGACTACTACGAGCAGTTCAACCGCGAGAACGTCGACGTTGTCGACATCAACAACAACTCCATCAAGGAGTTCACCGAGACTGGTATTACTCTGGCGGATGGTACACACCATGAGTTCGATGTCATTGCTGTTGCTACAGGTTTTGTAAGTTTTCATCTTGAATATTTTTGTTTGAACAGCTGCTAACTCGCTGATAGGACGTCTGCACTGGTGTCATGACCCAGCTTGGTCTTGAGAGCATCGACGGTGCTGAGCTCGAGAAGCAGTGGAAGGATGGAGCCAAGACCTACCTCGGCCTCACCACTCCCGGCTACCCCAACATGTTCCACATCTACGGAGCCCACGCTCCTACTCTGCTCAGCAACGGACGTAAGTGATCACCACTCCATCAGCTCAGATTCACAGCTAACGTACATGTTCCAGCCACAACCGTCGCTGTCCAAGGACGATGGATCGCCGACTGCATCGACAAGGTCGAGCGCAACAACATCAAGTACCTCAACCCCACGCAAGAGGCCACCGATGCCTGGAAGCAGCGCGTCGTCGACATCAACAACACCAGTCTTTTCCCCACCACCCGCTCCACGTAAGTACACTCTCAATCCGCATCTCTACCAACCCATACTAACGCGTCCTAGATACATGGGTGGCTCCATTCCCGGCAAGGTCTACGAGCCTATGTGCTACGCCGGTGGTATCCCCATGTACGCCCGAGAGATTCGCGCTGCTCTCGACGACATGAAGGGTTTCGAGGTTGTCAAGAATGAGTAAACTTGATATGTATGCGAGTAGTTTAGTAATCTAATACATATTTTTGTTCAATGTTTTTTCCCTGTAGTTTGGTGATTTGAATCTCAATAGTAAAATCCACGTAGATATTTCAGCCTGTACTTATATATATGTTATGAACTTACGAATAAAGTATACTTTATACTATAAGTTATGGATGAAGAAATAAGCTCAAGGCTTTACAAGCGTCACACTAAATAAGCTTCAGCTAATTATCGTTTCAAGCTAAGAATTGACAGTTCTGACATGGAGGAGGCGTAATCTATCTAGAGAAGCTAACCTAAAGCCTCTCACGTCAGACGTGACAGCTAGTTCTTATCGTGTCCTGTCTAAAGCACAATTACGACTATAGTACTCATCCAATCAAAAGCCATGGTTCCGTGGTCTAGTTGGTTATGGCATCTCGTTAACACCGAGAAGGTCCCCGGTTCGATCCCGGGCGGAACCACATTTTTTGCCATTGAGATAATTGTTTTGGTGGTTAGACTGATTTGCTTACAAAATGTCGACTAGTCATACTTTTCGAGTCAAGATGTATTGTCTACCTTTTTGCAAACAAGAATAGAACTTGTTGCTGTCTTCACCATCTTGACTGTTTCATTATCGCTCTTGTCATATCTCACTTATAACATCTTGTCTCGCCAATCTATCCGTCGTTTCTTGCACGGATCATGCGACAATTAAAATCGCGTGGTTTCCCCAGATTTCTCACGTCAGAGTCAATCTAAATCTCAATCTACTTTAGTCGGCCCCTCATTATCCCCAGATCAGCTCGGTACTGTATGTCAGCTGCGGAACCGCAACAGGCAAACCTCGGGCCGAAACTAGCATCAAAACACCGAACAATAAATTCGATCCATCATACGATTTCCCCAGAAACTCTATCTAAACCTAAAAATGGCGTTTTATCCTCCATCGTGGGCCCCAGAGCTCCCTGGTACGTTAAAATTACCCCTCTCACTGGCTGAGGTCATGGGACTGACGATTCAGACATCCCTGATTCAATCAGCCTGACGGACTTTATCCATACTGAAAAAGCAGGACGAAAGGCTTTTGCGGATTCTAGGAGTCCGTATACTTGCGGTGTGACGGGTCAATCGCGTACTGCTATTGAAGTTGCTCAGCGGGTTGATTTCCTTGCGCGGGGGTTAGCCAAGAATGTTGGTTTTGATCCCCGCGATGGAACAGCTTGGGATAGAGTCGTGGCAATTTACGCCCTCAACACTGTGAGTCAATTCGTGATGAATTTGCCCTCTATTCTAATGACTTAGATTGATTATATTCCTGTTACACACGCCATTCATCGTGTAGACGGCATAGTCACGCCCGCCAACGCAGCTTATTCTGCATCTGAACTGGAACACCAACTTCGATCATCTGGTGCAAAAGCCCTCTTCACATGCACTCCCCTTCTCAGCACTGCCCTCAAGGCAGCCACTGCGGTTGGAATCCCCAAGAACCATATCTTTCTCATTCCGTTACCTGAAACTCCTTCAGAGAGTAGCTTCAGAACGATTGAAGATCTTATCTCTGAGGGTCAGAATCTCGAGCCGCTGTCTATTCCAGCATGGACGCCGGGTCAAGGAAAACGACAGGTTGCTTATCTCTGCTACTCAAGCGGCACATCTGGTCTTCCAGTAGGTATCTCGCGCTCTTTTGCGTCTTGTCTAACAACCGTAGAAAGCTGTTATGATCTCTCACTACAACGTCATTGCGTGCACTCTCATGATTCATACATACGAAAGTGTAACCCGTCAACAAGACAACATTGATACACAAGTTGCCCTTGGTCTTCTTCCATTCAGTCATATCTATGGCCTCGTTATAATCGCACACGTTGGCCAGTATCGCGGTGATGAGGTCATCGTCCTACAGCGCTTTCAACTCGACCAACTTCTTGGCGCGATTCAGAAATTCCGTATCGAGCAACTCACTGTCGTACCGCCTATTATTGTGCAGATTTTGAGTAACGAGGAGATATGCCAGAAGTACAACCTTGACTCTGTGCGACTTGTCTTCTCTGGTGCTGCTCCGCTAGGCAGTGAAACGATCCACAAACTGTTGGAACTATATCCGAAATGGAGAATTAGTCAAGGTTACGGTATGTTACATGGATTTACAAATAAAGTTTCGGAAATATACTGATTTGCGATATAGGATTGACGGAGGCATCGCCATCAGTATTTCACACCAGCGAAGCAGATCCTCTTCACGGGTCTTCAGGCTCTCTTCTCCCTGGCGCAAAAGTCAAGATCATAGATCAATATGGCAATGAAGTCACGGCGTACGAAACACCAGGCGAATTGTATGTTCAATCGCCGAATGTCGTGCTGGGCTATCTGCATAATGAGAAAGCCAATTCGGAGACATTTGTATGGCGTGAAGACGGTCGCTGGTTGAGAACAGGCGATGAAGTACTCGTGAGAAAATCCGCCCGTGGAAATGAACATTTCTTCGTGGTAGATCGTATCAAAGAGCTCATAAAAGTCAAGGTAAACAACCCGTCAAATTATATTAAAAACGTAACTAATTATCTCAGGGCCACCAAGTCGCGCCCGCTGAACTAGAAGCCCATCTTCTTGACCATCCGTACGTCGCCGACACCGCAGTCATTGGCATTGTAGACGAACTCGCAGGTGAAGTGCCATTAGCGTTTATCGTGAAGAGCAAAGAAGCGGGTAGCATTTTGGATAATGAAATTATTAAGGCTGTTTGTCAGCATGTTGAGCAGCATAAGGCGAGGCATAAATGGCTGAAGGGCGGAGTTAGAGTGGTGGATGTTATTCCCAAGTCGCCTAGTGGGAAGATTCTGAGGCGAGTTTTGAGGGCGCAGATTGCGAGGGAGACGCCTGTACAAGCGAAGCTCTGAGGGGCAGTAAGCGCTACAAATTGACCTCGGTTTGGCGGTTAGCTTCAACGCTCCCATGTAAACTCTATGGCCACGAAGGATTGCGACGGCAGCAAATTAACAGCGCAACTCATGTCTATTACGTCATGGATTTATCAAGCGTCTCCGTATCATGCAATCTTGCAGAATTCACTAAATTCTTACATTGCTATCTCACTACCTATGAAAGCCAATAGGTACCTGTACGAATTACTCGATCCTCCTCAGCACTAACATCGATGCCAGGCACCAAAATCTGGCACCAATGGTCATCCATCTGTTCCTTAAATCTGACCAAATACCACCCTCTTGTTTCTCAATCCCAAGCGAAAATGTCCTCTCAAATGAGCAGCTCCTTTCTGCAGAGTCTCATCGTAGACTTTCGCAGTGGAAACTTCACCGCATCAACGGTTTTGGGGACAGCAGTTTTAGCGGCTGCAGTGGGTTTGGTGCTGCTGAATCAGCTACTGACTCCCCACATTGACCCACGTGAACCTCCTGTCGTGAAACCCAGAATTCCATGGATTGGACACATAATCGGAGTTATTCGTCACCAGGCCGATTACAACAGGATAATCCAGTCTGTCCTCCTTATTCTGTATAGCCAATCACTGCAATCGCTAATGTCTACAGCGATGCAAACCCCAAGCATCAGATCGCGACACTGCCGATGCTCAATGGCAAGTTCTACGCCGTCTTCGACCCGAATCTCCTGCAGACCCTCCTCCGCAACAAAGCCGCGTCCACGCAACCCTTTGCAATCGACTACGCACGAAAGACGTTCGCCCTGACCGAGGAAACATTCGCCAAAGTTAAAGCCCCCGGTATTTATGATGAATTCACGGATGCTATTCACGCTAGCTTCCAGGCTGCGAGCCTGCACCAGATGAACGTGCATTTCCTCGAAAGCATCTCTGCGAAGCTCAATCCCATTAGCGATGCGACACTACGTATCGATCCGATCAATCATGGCAGGGAAACAGTTGCACATGGACAATTACACGTTGAGAATTTATATCTTTGGTGTCGCGATGTCATGAGCCTCGCTACAACAAAAGCTCTCTATGGCGACACTGATCCCTTTGGTGCCAATCCAGCTCTGATTGAGGACATGTGGTACGTCCTCTCCCATCCGACCTCATCGTAGCTAACAGTTTAGGCTATTCGAAGAATCAATCCCATACTTCCTCCTGTCGCTCTTCCCCTCAATCACCATGCCAAAAGCCTACAAAGCGCGCGACACTCTCCAAGACATTGTGTGCAAATGGTACGCTCAAGGCCACGACATCTCCGACCCCAGCGTCTCCACCATCGTTCGCAACCGTGCCGGCTGCCTTCGAAAGAACGGCCTCACTGGTCATGAGGTTGGTAAATTCGAGGTCATTCTTCCCAACGTCGCGACACTCAACGCTGTGCCTACCTTCTACTGGCTTCTGCTCTACATCCTCGACCGAGACGATCTCCTTGCGCGAATACGAGCCGAAGTTGAAGCCGCAGCGATGACAACGCAACATGGCGGGAAGCGAACAGTTACATTCAACATCGCAGAGTTTGATGCGCAGCTTCCTCTGCTTGTGAGCTGCTATCGCGAAACGATGCGTCTCGTCAACCAAACCGCCAGCATGCGTCGCATTCTTCAGGACACGACCGTGACAACCCCCGAAGGAACAACATATCTACTCAAAAAAGGCACAGACATGCAGCTCCCCGCTGGCGTGGCGCACTACGAGGAGAGCGTCTGGGGGTCTGATGTCAAGACCTTCAATCCAGAACGTTTCCTCCCGTCAAAGGGAAATGCCGAGGATGAGCGGCGACGCAAGGCAGCGTACATACCCTTCGGCGGAGGCCGACACCTCTGTCCTGGACGGAACTTTGCTTTTGCAGAGATCATCGGCTTCGCCTCTGCTTTGATATTGGGCTTTGAGATTGAGGCTGTTGGGATGGGCTTTGGAGACGTGAAGAAGCTGGGGCCGCAGCTTGCGAGCGGCACTGTACGGCCTGAGAAGTATGGTGCTGGATTAGGGGCGAGGATCAGTAGGAGGGAGGGATGGGAGGATGTTGATTGGAGGTTTGAGTGCTGATGACCTGACCTTTGCATTCACGTCCAGCAGTTGAGATTGTGAGGTTTGTGTTGGGGATTAAATTGCGATGGTATCATTTCCCATCCATCATATTCGCTATGCTGAAACAGATCCGTTACCCCAAATATTCGTTACATGTTACAGACATTGGAAATCCTTGTTTGTCTTTTTGTGTTTTCTCAAAATGCACATAATTTCACTGAACACACTGAAACACCTCGTATCTCCCAACTTTCCCCATCATCATCATCGCCTTTTGTGGCATCGTCGTCTCACGCCTGAGTGCTCTGGGAGGCATGCCCATTGACCTGCGTCTTGTGCTGCGCACTCTGAGGCGTAGCCTGAGCTTCATACAGAAGGGAAGGCTGATAGAGAGCCCAGCCCTGGGGACTGTGAATCCAGATATCCTGGGGCCAAGCGCTCTGCTGAGAGACGATGGTCATGGTGCGTCGATGATCATAGTCATGTTCTGGTTCAGGGGTAGGGATTGTGAATGTCTCAACATGGTGGTGAGTGTGATGATGGGCAGAAGAACCCTGCACCGAGCTTGGTTCTGGTGGTGGTGTGGATGGTGCTGATGTTGGGCCATGGGCGCATCCCACGCAGAACCCGGGTGTATGTTGATGTGTCATGCTGGCGTTGCTTTGTGGTTGAGGCTGCCGGCACATGTTTTTAGCTTGAGTTATTGTCGTGAGAGAGGATAGAGACGTCTGTCCAGCTGGGGAAACTGGTGCTCATATACTTGCTGGAGAGGCGGGAGCATGGATGCGGGTACCAGAAGCAATATAGCCGGTGTATGGCACATTCTCAGCCGTTGCATGGTACACTCACCCAATCGTTTTTGACGGTTTACTCCGAGGTATCTGATCCAATTGACTGCCGTTGGCTGTATCGAATACCCGCGAGCCTTGTGTAACACAGGGCTTTGGATGCGTCTGAGGCTTGCATCTGGGCGTGTCTTGGCTGAGGGGGCAAGTTGGGATCGTGATCGTTGCACAATGAGCAGAAGGGACTTTTTTGGGATTTTAACAACACTGTTTCCGAATAAGTTGGTGTTTTTCTTGGCGGTTAATTTCGACGATCTTGATTTTTGAAGTCTTACACGGCGCTTGTTTGAAGATGGCCAAGCCGGGAGTTCTAACGTTGGTTCTTTGCCAGATCAACCGGCAGTAGTCGGCTCTCGGGTACTTCTGCCGCTGTTTTCTTTTCTTTCTTTTTCTTTTCTCAGCTACTCCTCAATTAGAAACGCACAGAACTTGGTGTCTCGACTCGATTGGCGGTCACGTCGAGAGGAGAATTGCATTTTTCTTTTGCAAGCGCCCGCGCCTGGAGCACCCGGGGGAGCCGACCGGACTGAGACAGACATCAGAGGCAAATGCAAAGGCCTCAAAATGGAAGAGAAAATGTGGTGCCCTTTCCGAATATTAACGGAAAGGCGGATTTGGTTTTCTGCATGATTTGTTGTTTCCAGGTAGCTGGAGATGGAATTCCTGGTAGTTGGGTTTTTTTATTTAGCGCAGGGTTTGATGGCCTTTTTTATGGTGATGGGATAAATGGGGCATGAACGGGAGCTTGCACGGGTTGGGAACACATGGCGATCAGAGAGGGATGTGATAGAAAGTGCAGGACTGCATTTGTGGCGTGTGATGGGATGAGTTTTTGTCACAGCTCGTGTTACACGAGTGAGTCTTACATGCATATTATGAATGCAGGCAATCGCACAAATGTCTGAGAGGAAAAACAATTTGTAAAAAGTGAATAATTTGAAGCCTGACGGTCATATCTCATATTATGCTCGGAGCCCGAAAGAGCCAGGACAAATCTGGGCATTGATATTCAGGGCTGTACTTAGTAAGTCCAAGATAAGATAACTTAAATGACAGGCTGAGATGCTGTATCTAAAATCTCACATGCCAAACTGCGGCTGACGACACGCGTTACTCAGCGCACTTCGTCGGACAGTTGAAAAGGCCGTTATTGCGCAGGGAACGTCATGAGTCAACGCAAGCTGTAAGATTAAGATTTGATTGTCCGACAAACTATTAACATTTCAGCCGCGCGGGACGGACATTAGATCTAGGGTAGTCCTTAAACAGCCAATCTATGACGCCAACTCTCCACTAACATCAACTTGTCTAAACCCTTTCGCAATTCAAACATGTCCGGAATATCCGACTAGAGACGTTGGTGTCGTCATAGATAAATCACCTGTAGAATAATATTGTTTATTTACTCTAGTTCATAGCCGGAAAAAGAAGAAATCAGTAATTGCTTCATTGAGTCTGTTGCCATGGCTGATGAGAGACCTACGCCGAGGGATGAAGATATCCCAGGCGGTTTTCCTGTGACGCCCAGTGTCAGTTCGGTTGATCAGCTTACACCCACGGGAAATGTCACTCCCGATAGACTCGAGGCCGGTTTTGCGGGCCGCGATAACGCCGGGGTTGACACTTATGAAAATGTCACCTCTGATAACAGCAATTCAGCGGCATTTGGTGCGACTACAGCCGCGTTAGACTCTGAAAAGTCTCAAGATGAACCTATTCTCAATCGCAACTCATCGTCAAGCACAATCCTCCCCCATCTCCTCCAGTCCGATGAGAAGCGCAAGTCCAGCTCAGCAACCAATGACCCTTCATCCTCCGACGAACCAATCTTTGCGCCTATCAGATCCCACAATGAATCCTCAAAGCCACCTCTTGAAACGCGGAAATCTTATCGTACAGAAGAAGATCTCTTTCGCGTTCTGACTCGTCGCAAAACCAATGCTAGCTCACAGGCTGAAAAAGAAGAAGAGCAACAGGAGAACCAGGAGCTCGATAGACTCATGTCGCGTATCTTTGGCCAGAAACGTCAGCAGCAGAGTGAACAGGAAAAGACGCGCCACAGCGGTGTCATCTTTCGTGGACTGACTGTTCGCGGTGTTGGGCTTGGGTCGAGTCTTCAGTCGACAGTGGGAGATTTCTTTCTTGGTCTTCCGCGCATGATTGGGAGGTTATTCACTCAGGGTCCTAAGGCTGCGATCGCGAAACCACCTGTTCGTGAACTCATCAGCAATTTCGACGGTTGTGTACGACCTGGTGAATTACTCCTCGTTCTAGGTCGTCCCGGCGCAGGATGTACTACCTTTCTCAAGACCTTTTGCAATCAGCGCGCAGGCTTTGCGTCTGTTGAGGGAGAGGTTACATACGGAGGCACCGATGCAGCGACAATGGCGAAAGATTTCCGCGGCGAGATTATTTATAATCCAGAGGATGATCTGCACTATGCGACTTTGAGTGTCAAACGAACACTTACCTTTGCGCTTCAGACGCGTACACCTGGTAAAGAATCTCGTCTTGAAGGTGAAACGCGACAAGACTACGTTCGAGAATTTCTTCGTGTTGTTACGAAGCTTTTCTGGATTGAACATACCCTCGGTACAAAAGTCGGCAATGAATTCATCCGCGGTGTCTCTGGCGGCGAGCGAAAGCGTGTTTCTATCGCTGAGGCGATGATAACGCGTGCGTCTGTTCAGGGCTGGGATAATTCCAGTAAAGGCCTCGATGCGAGCACAGCCGTCGAATACGTCAGGTCAATCCGTGCAATGACAAACATGGCTGATACATCCACCGCTGTATCGCTGTACCAAGCCGGTGAGACGCTCTACGACCTGGTCGACAAGGTATTGCTCATTGACCATGGGAAATGTCTTTACTTTGGTCGCGCGGAAGATGCGAAGCGATATTTCCTCGATCTCGGGTTTGAGTGTCCTGAGCGCTGGACGACAGCTGATTTTCTCACGTCTGTCACGGATGAGCATGAGCGCAGTGTTCGACGAGGCTGGGAGGATCGCATCCCCCGCACGGCAGATGAATTCTCAGACGCGTACCGTCGCAGCGAAGCATATCAGAAGAATCTTTCTGATATCGACGAATTTGAATCTGAACTGCAGACTCTAGCTGAAGAGCGTCGTAGTCATGCCTCGGAGAAGAATCAGAAGAAGAATTACGAGATTGCGTTCCATAAACAGGTCATGGCCTGCACGCATCGTCAATTCCTCGTCATGTTTGGCGACAAAGCGTCGCTGTTTGGAAAATGGGGTGGTTTGGTATTTCAGGGCCTCATTGTCGGTTCACTCTTCTTTAACCTCCCGTCTACGGCCTCTGGTGCATTTCCTCGTGGCGGTGCGCTGTTCTTCCTGCTTCTCTTTAACGCTCTTCTCGCTCTGGCTGAAATGACTGCTGCGTTCGAGTCAAAACCTATTCTTCTCAAGCACAAGTCTTTTTCGTTCTATCGACCATCTGCATTTGCTATTGCGCAGACGGTGGTGGATGTCCCGCTTGTTTTTATCCAGGTTGTCATCTTCAACGTCATCATCTACTTCATGGCCAATCTTGCACGCACGGCATCGCAGTTCTTCATCTCGTGTCTTATTCTCTGGCTGGTCACCATGGTCACATATGCTTTCTTCCGGGCTATTTCGGCGTGGTGCAGCACATTGGATGTCGCGACGAGGTTTACTGGTGTTGCCATTCAGATTCTCATCGTGTACACGGGCTATCTCATCCCGCCTGACTCGATGCATCCGTGGTTTGGATGGTTGCGATGGATCAATTGGATTCAGTATGGTTTTGAGTGTCTCATGGCGAATGAGTTCGCTTACCTTGATCTTCAATGCGAGCCGCCATTCCTCGTCCCCCAAGGTCCCGATGCACGACGTCAGAATCAGGGCTGTACACTTGCTGGTGCATCTCCTGGGTCAACTACAGTGTCTGGCCCAGCCTACATCCAGCAATCCTTCACCTACACTCGTTCACATCTCTGGCGCAACTTTGGTTTCCTCTGGGCATTCTTTCTCGCCTTTGTCTTTCTCACTGCTCTGGGTATGGAACTCATGAAGCCCAACGTTGGAGGCGGCGCCATCACTGTCTTCAAGCGTGGACAAGTCCCCAAGAAGGTCGAAGAATCTATCGCTACTGGTGGTCGAGTCAAGGGTGATAAGCACGATGAAGAGTCTGGTAGGAGTGATCCTGTCGCGAACGGTGGTGCTGAGCGCGTCAAGAGTGATGATCAGCTTGCCCAAGAGGTCGCCAAGAATGAAACTGTCTTTACGTTCCAGAACATCAACTACACGATTCCGTATGAGAAAGGCGAGAGGAAACTTCTCAACGATGTTCAAGGTTACGTTCGTCCTGGTAAATTGACTGCTCTCATGGGCGCATCTGGTAAATTACCGAGTCATTCTTCGTCGACACAAACTAACATTTTCAGGCGCCGGAAAAACAACCCTTCTCAATGGTCTCGCCCAACGTCTCAATATGGGCACCATCACTGGCGATTTTCTCGTCGACGGTCGTCCTCTTCCGAAATCATTCCAACGCGCCACCGGTTTTGCTGAACAAATGGACATTCACGAGCCGACAGCCACCGTCCGCGAGGCGCTCCAATTCTCCACCCTGCTTCGTCAGCCCAAGGAAGTATCCAAGCAGGAGAAGATGGATTACTGTGAGACCATCATTGATCTTCTCGAGATGCGCGATATTGCTGGCGCGATCATTGGTACTGTTGGACAAGGTCTCAACGCTGAGCAGCGCAAACGATTGACTATCGGCGTGGAGCTGGCGTCTAAGCCTGAACTTCTCATGTTTTTGGACGAGCCTACTTCTGGTCTTGACTCGGGCGCTGCATTCAACATCGTCCGCTTCCTTCGCAAACTCGCCGACGCAGGACAAGCCGTTCTCTGCACAATCCATCAACCCTCCGCTGTTCTGTTCGAAAACTTCGATGAGCTTCTTCTCCTCAAATCAGGCGGTCGCGTTGTATATCACGGTCCTCTCGGCAATGACTCGCAGAACTTGATCAACTATTTCGAGTCCAATGGGGGTCCTAAGTGTCCTCCTCACGCTAATCCGGCAGAGTACATGCTTGATGCCATTGGCGCTGGAAATCCGGATTACGATGGCCAGGACTGGGGTGATATCTGGGCCAATTCCTCTGAACGTCAGAAACGATCTCAAGAAATTGAAGAGATGATTCAACGTCGTCGCAATGTGGAACCGTCCAAGAGTCTCAAAGATGACCGCGAATACGCCATGCCTCTCTCAACACAAACCTACGCTGTTGTGCGTCGCAGCTTCATCTCCTTCTGGCGATCCCCAAACTACATCTTTGGTAGTTTCATGCTTCACATCGCGACCGGTCTCTTCAACTGTTTCACCTTTTACAAGATTGGCTTCGCATCTATCGACTACCAAAACAGACTCTTCTCCATTTTCATGACCCTCACAATTAGCCCGCCTCTCATCCAACAACTCCAACCCGCGTTTCTCAAGTCTCGCCAGATTTTTCAGTGGCGGGAGAACAACGCCAAGATCTACAGCTGGGTTGCTTGGACCACTGCCGCAGTCGTTGTCGAAATTCCGTATCGTATTGTGGCGGGCGGAATATACTTCAACTGTTGGTGGTGGGGTGTTTTCGGGTGGCGCCCAACGGTTTCAGCCTTTACATCAGGTTTCGCGTTTCTACTCGTTTTGCTCTTTGAGCTGTACTACGTCTCTTTCGGTCAAGCCATCGCGGCGTTTGCACCAAACGAACTACTCGCATCACTCCTCGTCCCCATATTCTTCCTCTTCGTCGTCTCCTTCTGCGGTGTTGTCGTCCCACCACAAGGCCTACCAACTTTCTGGCGCGAGTGGATGTACTGGCTAACACCCTTCCACTACCTCCTCGAAGCATTCCTCGGCGCAGCCATCCACGATCAACCTGTCCGGTGCGATCAGGGTGAATTTGCGAGATTTGAACCGCCGAGCGGACAATCGTGCGATGAGTACGTGGAGCCGTTTATCCGGCGTGCGGGAGGGTATGTACAAACTGGATCAGATGGCTATTGTGAGTTTTGTCAATATTCGAGTGGAGATGAGTTTGGCGCCGGTTTCAGTGTCTATTACAGGAACATCTGGCGGGACTTTGGTATTTTCTGCGCTTTTATTGGGTTTAATTACGCGATTGTTTATTTTGCTACGTGGATGCGGTTTAGGGGTAAGAATCCGCTCAAGGGGTTGTTGCAGAGGAGAAAGTCAAAGGTCTAATGGATGGATGATATGATGGTTAATGGTAGATGTAGATGGGATATATGTATGGTGTAAATTGTATTGGTGTAGGCAGAATTCAGTCATTACTTTGAGAATGTTGCTTTGGTGTTTCGGCTATCAAGCGGGGTCTGAGACACTGAAAATCATGGAAATAAAATCAGGCTCTGACGATTGTAATTTACGACATCATGTCTCAGAAGTAATAAACTTGTTCACAGCCCCGACGGAACAAATCACGGGTCTCTGGCTATTCCAATGCATACACAACTCTACATAAAGCTGGCTATACTTCACAACTAACGGTTCGGCAATCAGAACTTTTGTGTGGGGGCCAGCATAAATCGGAGATAACGCCCCGTGAGATCGGGAACTACAATGACGATTGATTGGCTCGTGTCTGCAACGCTTCGGCTTTGGCTTTTGTGACCGTTGGTGATTGGCTTGTTGGTTCATCAACCTGTTGAGCAGGAGCTGAGCTGTAGACTAGTGGTTAAATATCTTTCGTCCCCCCTCTCATCTTCTTTTTTTCTCTCTCTATTCTCAAACTCGTCGAGATCATGGCAGAAAAGAATTGCTCTCTCGATATCGCACGGCGTGGGAGCCAGCACACCCTCACTCCTTCGGATACCGGCAGTGTCATGGTCAAGACTCAGGACGACGAGGCTGTCTCAGACAAGACCGAACAAATCTCTCAGCCTCAGGATCCCAATGCTATTGGATGGGATGGCACCGATGATCCAAACAATCCCATGAATTGGCCTGCCAAGAAGAAATGGTCGTGTATAGGCTGTCTATCACTCATGTCTCTCATAACGTAAGTCCATACCCTCATTCATTTATTCGTATACTGACCATTCTAGTCCACTCGTATGTATCCTCATTTTTCTTTGACCCTCTCTCTATCTAACACCTCCAGGGCTCCTCAATGTTCGCCCCCGGCGTCCCAGATATAATGCTCGAGTTCGACACCTCCAACCGCAACATCGCCACATTGGTCGTCTCCATCTACGTCCTAGGCTTCGCATTCGGTCCTCTCCTCGCCGCCCCTCTCTCCGAAATCTACGGTCGCGCCATCGTCTTCAACATCTCCAACGTCCTCTTCATATTGGTAACAGTCGGCGCTGCTCTGAGCAAGAACATGCCCATGCTTATCGTTTTCCGCTTCCTTATGGGTTTCGCGGGCTCTACACCTGTCAACAACGGCGGCGGGACAATAAATGACATTTTTCCTGTCCAGGAGAAGGGAAAGGCTATGAGTGTTTGGGCAATGGGAGTACTCCTTGGACCATGTATTGGGCCATTGGCGGGCGGATACGTGGTTGAGGCATTGGGGTGGCGATGGGTATTTTGGATTATCGCTATTGTTGTAAGTGATTTGTATCGGGAGTGAGGTTTTGCTGACCTTTTAGACTGGCTTCATTACTGTGCTTTTCTACTTCACATCACCCGAGACATACGCGCCGACTCTTCTTCGCCAAAAGACAAACAAGCTCAAGAAAGAAACAGGGAATCAGGATTTGTACTCTGTTCTCGACATGGACGGTCTCACAGCCAAACAACGCTTCCGAAACGCGTGCATTCGTCCCATGAGAATGCTCTTCACCCATCTCCCCGTCTTTATCCTCTCACTCTACATGGCCATCGGTTACGGAGTTTTATACCTCATGTTCAGTACTTTTCCATTCGTCTTTGCCCAGCAGTATGGATTTGGCACTGGAACTATCGGTCTCGCGTATCTTCCCACTGGCATCGGCATGGTCTTTGGTGTTCTGACATTTGGAGCCCTGACAGATGCAGTGATTAAGAAAAAGATCGCACAGAACGGTAAGGAAGTTCCGGAGGATCGATTGCCGATTTCGATGACTCTTCCGTCTGGACTTATTATTGCGGTTTCACTGTTTTGGTATGGCTGGGCGGCTGATCAGCACACGCATTGGATCGTACCCATGATTGGTGTCGCGCTATTCTGCTTTGGTCTCATGGGTATCATTGTAAGTTTCTCTTGTATTTGATGATGCATGACTGACGAGTATAGATTTGTTTGCAAACATACCTCACGGACGTGTACACCAAATACTCTGCTTCCGCCCTTGCTGCAATCACAGTTCTAAGATCTCTCGCGGGTGGGTTGCTCCCTCTGGCGGGGTTATCCATGTACGATGATCTTGGTCTTGGCTGGGGAAATAGCGTATTGGGATTCTTGGCATTGGCCCTTGTGCCAGTTCCTGTCATATTCTGCTTGTATGGGTCCAAGATTAGGTCCAAGTGCCCAAACAACCTTGGTTAGATTGGGTGTGGTGGCCGGGATGCAAGGGGGAAATGGTAAACAAACACCCTGGTATCGGAGGTTGCCGACGTGCAAGTGGCTTGCTCATATTTCCGCCTTTCTTAAGGCTAAAGCCCTATGCAAGCTAGTGGGCTAATGTTGCAGCCGACGGGCTAGTTTAATAACCTTAAACTGACGACAAAAAACAGAGGGAAAATGGGCAATGATAAAAGATGTGATAATTGTGTCACTTATCACGAGAAATTTCTTGGTGTTGAGGTTGATAGTCTTGACAAGAGGGGACAGAGCATTATATATATTATAAAGAAGGAAGACATGGTATTAGCGTTAGGTCTATAGATAGCTAGAGTATTATTGACATATAGAATGATATTCAGAGTATGGCCTAGATATATTATTTACAGTTCATCTTTATAGCTGAAAGCTTGGTTTTTATACATATTATATTCATGTTTACTGTTTTAAATGGGCGTTCATCAACAGCTGCCCAGATGCGTTGTCGTTTCTTTACACCGCTATTTCAAGTCTTATGTCACTCTGTATCTTTGGCTCAATATGGGGCCTGACCCACAAGTCTTTCCCTGTCAGTTGGAAATTCGCAAAGCACACGTCTATCAACCAAGTATGTCATAACACAAACACAAATTGCTATACTGCGACGCGTGGTCTTGCTCAAATGTTGATTGTCGGATTTTAAATAGGTAGAAGGTCAAAGCATAGGCTGATTGATAGCGCGTGTCTTGTGTTTCAGTGCAACGGTGTAGAATGGATCCCCTGTCGATCATTGCCAGCAGACCCTTGGTCAACAGTCCCACTTTCACAGTCGAGTCTCTTGGCCTGCAAATAACTTGCTCTATTATAACTCGCTCTATTATTACCATGGTTGCCTTGTAAAGTGAAATACTTGCGGTAACTCGATTAAAGTCGAGCTATATTTCACAGGTATTTCTCCTCAGGCTCTCCTTGTAGATGGAAACGTCAGAACAGACAAAACTCACAAGCACACGCATGTTTCTAGTAGATTGGTGAGGAACAAGTATTAAAATTAGTTTATGTCAAGAATAATAATGAACAGATCTCGTATCAAGATTAAATCAATGCACCAAAAGCAATAGGCAAAACAGCCGCACCCAACATGACCTTGCCTCTTGAAGCACTGTTATCAGTAGCAGTAGCCACGGGCTCCGAGGTAGTCTGGCTAGCTGCCGAGCCAGAAGTTGTAGCCGCAGCTGTTACTGATGCACCATCATCCGTAGTAGCCGCACCGCCAGACGACTTCGCGGTTGTAGCAGGCGTCATCTTAAAAGAAGTAGGCACCGTGATACTGCAGACTGCCTCCGGGTCAAACGTGAAAGGCTTATTCTCCTCAGCGCAGCTAGGCAACATAAGTTTAAGCTGTTCTGAACAGAAAAATTAGCTATCATTCAGTAAATGCGCTGGAGGTAAAACTCACTAAGCATGGACTCAACACCGCACTTGTCGGCGGTGCAGCAGAAAAACTTGTCTCGCGAGGCGGGAAATTTGCATTGACAACGTCCTTCTTCATTGTTATCACAACCTTTGAAATTATCATAGTAGCAGTTGGTCTGTCGAAATCATTCGTTAATTGAGCTCCCGGCGCAACGACATGCAACTTACAATGCAAAGCATTTCATCGTCCGTGTATTCTTGCTCTTCGTCGTCGTCCTGAGGCGAGGCAGTCACAAGACTGCTAGCGAGGCCAAGAAGCATCAGCGCGATAGATAGACGAGCCATATTTTAAGAAGCTGTAGTTTAACAAACACGGTATAGATCTGTTTAGGTGCGAATAATGGCGACTTAAGTAACGCCGAGTCGTGAGAGTAACCCCCTGACTTGACTTAACCGACATAGACTATGATTGGCTCATGACTAGGGATAGAATTGTAGCAGCAGGGGACAAACAGATTCAGCGAATGACGGCGAATAACGGAGAATTAAATAAGTCTAGCTGTGTTGGGTATTCGCCGAAGGATTCACTCGTTAAATTCGTTTAAAAATCAACCAATAAAGACAACCAATTCAGGCCAAGACTTCAACAGAGCCGATATACCCGCATGACTATCACCTGTTCGAACACTTAGCGTAGGAGAAATGCTGGTTTACCCCGTAAATAATACTCGCATTAACAATGCTGCGCCTAGTCATCATATTATTTCCCATTCTATACCCTATATCACGCGAAACATGTTCGACTTGACGCCCCTCTTGAGTCCCTCTGCTCTCCCATTCTCATACTCAACTCCTGCGCCACCGCCCTCTCCAGACATAGACTCCAGTTTCTCTCTTAGCTCTTGATCTAGCTCTGCGGTGGTCTTTTTGTGGCGAGTAATCTTCGCTGTTGATGCTTCTGTACTTGAATCGTGTCTTGTTGACGGCTCATTATTTATGGACTGATCCTTCGTTGTGGATGGAGAAGCTCGTGACGTGATAGTGTGAAATCCGTTTCTAGGGACCTTTGCCCGTAGACTTGATGTGATGAGCGCTCGCTTCATGGTTGTGAGAATCTTTGGAATAGTAAATGAATGAGGTGATGAAGATGAAGAGGTCACGCGATGGCACGTTATCGCGAGTTTTTATGATGACTAAGGTTGATACGTCATTGGCGGGTGGATATTGACCACAGACTAGTACAATCATTCATTGGTTAATGACTATTTGCTTAAATAGAAATAGCTATCATGGTGATGTTCTCAAAAACTAGAACTCAGGTTAATCATATTGACATTGCATTATAATTGTTTCTAGCATTGGTCACTCTCAACCAATCTATGTTATTGGTCATTGCTTGCCCTTCATTTACCCTATATCATCAGATATGTGCGCCTGATTTGCAACACTTGACTCAAGAAATCTTCAAAAGCCAACCATCAGCTTCAGTCTCTCCCTTCGCATTTATACCTCCCCACATCAAAACTCCCTTCCCATCCAAACACGTATCAGCACCAAAGAACCCCCTCGGTCCTGGGTGAACCTTTCCAGCCTCCTGCGTCATCTCCGCCGGTGCAAGCTCAAGCTCATGCCAGCTAAACGCACCAGATTCAACACCAGGGATAGTATCGCGGATAGCGTCTTTAACTCGTGTGGCGCTGTAGCCATCTGAGGGCAACTGGAGTGTCCACATGTCGGAGTAGAACGGGTGGTCTTGGGTGTAGGCCTCGTCAGAGGATGGAATCTCCATGTCTTGCCGGCTGCCGAGAAGGTAGAGGAGATATCGTCGACCGAGACCCGTGGTTACTGGGATCAGAGCGCTGCCGACGCGTGGGCGAGGACCAGGTACGAGGGGGTTGGAGGGAAAGTCGACTGTCTTCCATTCGGGAAGCTTCTCCAGCGATTCATCCTGGATTAAGCCAGGTTCGATGTAGTGAACTGAACCATGCACATCCGACTCAGCACTGATAGAGTACAGAGTGCTCCCGACAAACTGCGAAGCCAAAGGTGCCGCAGGAGCATCAGGCAACTCATGCCAAAGACGCGTCGTAAAGTCAAACAACCAAGTCGCCGTCGTGGGCTGCCCATTCTCATACCCACCGTGCAGGATAAGATGATCCTCCTTCTCATCATAGAAGATCTCATGGCCATGGCGAGACTGAGGTGCCTTTCCAGCAGCAGTTATAAAAGACCATCGCGCGGCCGTGGGTTCCCATTCCCAAAGAGTGAATTCATCATCAGCTGCTCCACCATCGATTTTCTGTCCACCGAAGATAATGAGCGTGTCCCGGCGGGAGCAGGCAGCGTGATTTACTCGTGGCGGTGGGATATGACCTTCATCACCTACTGCTGGGTAGCATGCGTACTCGCCTTCGCCCTGATGGTCGCCCATGGAGACGGCGTGGATGTCGTTATTGCAGAGTTGACCGTCATCCTGTTTCCCGCCGAAGATGTAGGCCTTCTCGTCGATGACTGTAACCGTGTGATGAGACCTAGCAAGCGAGAGACTATAGCCGTCAGTACTGTCTGTATAATGAACTCGGCGAAGAAACGCGTACGAATTATCCTGCTTTGGAGTCGTGGCAATCTGGTTCAAAATAGCAGTGAGTGGCTGTGTAGGACGGGCGACGGTAGCTGCGGCTCCAACCTGGAGACCGGTTGAAACGACCTGCTCGGCTGCGATTACTCCAGCTGCAACTTCTGCCATTGTGAAAGATAATTTGATGAGGTGTTGTTGTTGTTGTTTATGCTAAAGATATAGAGCACGAGATGACAGAGAGGGAGAGACGTGCTGTGACGTCAGGACAGACTTCATGACGTAATTCAACTTACATTGGAATGTGAAAGGGCCAAAATGAGATTTAAGCATGCCTCAAAAAAAGTGACTTTCCGCATATATCATGCATTAGTAGCTATTCAAGGCTTAGTCGGCCGTCGTTCTTCTATCCAATGAGGGCATTCTTCTAGTTCCTATGCCACGACCGGAAAGGGTCTAATCCCAGGTTACCAGGGCAGGTTTTTAAAGAATTCCAGAAAGGCCACATTAGGGTTAACTAGATACATAAGAAAACGTCAATTAGAGATCACTACTCAGTATATTAATAGAGTCGTTGTACGGAGGACAGAGTTCCTACCTACAACTTTCAAAAGCAGGAGTTTAGCTACTCAACAACACTATCAGAACAGCGAGCTATCTGAATACTTCAAATGATAATTAAATCAGGATATTATCGTGTTAATATGAAATTCAAATGCTTGATATTTCACTGAGTCCTTTAATTGAATGTAAGATTGAACTGGCAGTAAAGTGGGGTCTGCACAGCAGGAATAACA